>RJWM01001399.1:0-156950 GCA_004363535.1 Dasyprocta punctata | reverse complement strand
AGATACTAAAATAAAATCAATTAAAAATGACACAGAAAGAACATGGCCCAGAAAATTCCCTTTGTGGAACTGATGAATCTTTAAAATTGAACATCAGATCCTGTTGAAATTTGAAAGGCGCTCCAGAAGATATAGGTCAATCATTTTAAATTTTCTTGAAGTTGTGGATTTGTTTCATGTGAAATCTTGAAACCCAAAACAAATAAAATTGAGCCAGTCCTAGAGCAGCCAGAAGAGTGTTTCACAGAAGCCTGAGGCTTCCCAGAGCTGACAGAGACCAGCTTTAAGTCTCTCTGATGGGATTAGGGAGAACTGAAGCCCACATAGGTGACAGTGCCTATTTAAAGCCACCACCCAGCCACCCAAGGCATCCCTGTCTGGTTGAACTGACATCAGTCCCCAAACCTGCAAGACTCATGAGTATCTTATTTGGCATTTCAGTGCAATAACTACTACAGTATTATCATTACAGGCGAGGAGTAAACAGCAGGTCGCATTCCTTTTGTGGCAGGTTGTTAAAGGATCTAACAAAGTTTTTCCTATGGAGAATTTTAAATCAAGGAACTAGCTTAATTTTGCTTCCAAGTACTTTTGTGTTTTCAGTTTACTTTCCAAAGGATTTTGTTTTTTAATCTCCTCTTTCCACCAATAGTTTTCCCTCTCGCTCTTTATATCAGAATATCTAATACCATCACAACCTCCCAAATTGGTGATAAAGCACCTGGCTGAATTTGAATTGTGTTTATCCTCTCCCTGAAACAATCTCCTGCTTTTTATTTATATGCCAAATTCTCATTGCCTTAAGGGAGGATGATATATAAAGGATAGTAAAGAATAAGAGAAGGTCTTAGTACTACCACATGAAAATAACGTTTATTGAGGCAGTTTCTAGAGCACAGGTCCCTAAATTGCACTGAAGGCTTAATTATTTCCTGGGGTTTGCATGAAATATGAAGGTCTCTCACATAAGAAGTCATTTTGTTTTTCTCGTCTCACCTACAAAATGGCAAACTTCCTCCTCATTTTGCGTTGCCTGTGGCTTTGTTTGCCAAGCTGAGCAACTCTAATTCAACTTGGTAAGTTACTCCTCTCTGTAAATGGCAAAGTTTTCATTTAGCTACTATACAAATGTAGAAAGTAAAGGACTTAATTTCCTTTCTGTAAATTTATGCTTCAGCCGCACTTTTAATGTACTTTTTGACAGGAAAGTGAAAGCCATCCAATCCAAATGGAATAAATTGTACTTCATGGTTTAAAATGTTCACAATTACATCTATTAGTCATGACTGTGAGAAGGTGGGCATTGTAGCAGATTTTAGGAGCACAGTGATTTTCTCAAGTGCAAAATCGAAGTACTAGGACTGGCAGATCTACTTTATCGCTCCCCTATGGCTCTTGTTTCTAAAACTGTAGGGGTAGGTGGGTGTTACAATATTGCTCTCAGGAAATTGAGAAATATATTCATGCTCTTTTGGTTGTATGCCTACTAGGCTATTTTTCCCACAGATTTCAAGATGTTTACAATAATTTAGAGAGACAAGACTAGTATTTTGCCACAGACAAGAGAAACAAAGAATGAGATCAAGTGATTTACCTGAAAACAAAAGAACAATAGTGGAACTAAAGACAAAACACTGATTTACTGCTTGCCACACTTGACCAAGGTCAATTCTTTTTCCAGATAGCTCTTTTTTTGGAAAAGTTTAAGTAAAGAAAAATCTTTTATTTTGGAATACTTGTAGATTTTAGAAAGATTGTATATTTTTACAAGTAGGAAATTACAAAAATTCTAAGTAGGTGTTCCCTTTGCCCTTTACCCAGTTTTCCTACTGATGGTATCTTGTGCGAGACAGTAAAACATTGAGAACAGGAAATTGATGTCATTGCTACCTGTACCTCATTCAGATCTCACAAGTTTCACATAAACTCGTGTGTGTGTTTGTGTGTGAGTGTACTTTTGTGAAATTTTATCTCATGTGCAAATTCATGTAATGAACACCATAATCAAGATATAGAATTCTTCTGTGACCTCAGACTGCCTCATAGCTACACTGGCCCCTACTTCTTTGTTTTTAATTGTACTATAGTCTTGCTTTAATCCATATTTGTAATAATGTCATTTAAGAAACTACCACCTGAACTTGTGTTTTTTACATTAACATAGACATTCAGTATTCTGGACATAAAGTTTGATTCTAGTATTAGTAACTTGGAAATTTACTTTCAAAGGACATCTTTTATAGATTGGCACAAAAATATTCCAGAATAGTGACTATTAAACAGAAGCACTTGGATTGTGTAGTTACATGACATAAAACAGATGCAACTGTCCAACACTTAGGACCATGTTAGATTCTCTGACAGTTACTGAGTCAGAACACCTGTGCTTACATGACTGCACCTTCTAATTACCATAGGAAAGTGGTTTAGCAGGTCACTGGCTGTAGAAAAGAGCAAGACCAATCAAACTCAGAAGGGAATGGAGCTAGAAGGGAGAACAGGTAGGTTGATAATGAAGACAGCCTGAAAATTAATAGGAGCAAGCAAAGTTCAGGAGTTTTCATTTAATGTCATACATGGTAAAGCAAAATATAAACCGATTGCATGATATGAGTATGTGTATGTATATACTCATATCTGTGTGCAAATAGACATATAGATAGATAGGTAGATATAGACTGATAGATACCTAGATATTAATATAGGGGAATGAAACTCCCAACCTACCTGATGTCCAGTATGAGTTCGTGTTCTCTAAAATCGAAAACCGAATTTTAGGAACAGTGGAGATGAAGAGCAGAATATATTTATTGAGAGAAAGAAAAGTTCTGCCTGAGAGACAGAAGGGGTCCCAAGTGGATTGCAAATGACTCTGTCTTTACTGGAGGCTTTTATAGAGCAAAACCACGAGGTGAGACAGGTCCAACGTGGGGAAAACATGGGAACTCTCAAGGCAGACAGTCATGAGGTAGGACACAACTGTGGTTAACCAATAAGATTAATTACTTGGGTAAAATTGATTAAATCAGGGACAAATGGGGAACCAAGTCAGGTAGCAAGCAGGCATGCTTAAAGAACAGTGACTCTTCCTGTAGGGGGTTGGGATGGTGACTCCTGGCTTCCTCCAGGTGGTAGAGACCTGTTTAGAATATCAGTCCTTAGGACATAGGTGCATTTGCTTGATTGTTTGTCTTGAGGCCTGGCCCACGGCAGAGGTGTCTATCTCCCCCACAGTTGCAAGGTATCTGGTCTTCTGCAATGGCTCCTTTAGGGGCCCAGCCCTGTCTGACTGCTTATAATATTTCTATTTAACTCAGCTGCCTGTAACAATATGAGGTATTTCACTGTATCTTGAGTGTCAACAGGGACAGATGATATTTTAAGTATAGACCAGTTCTATGTAGCTAAAATTCTACAATATCCATTTTATTATGTGTATGTGAGAAGAGAGGTAGCATGTTGGGAGCCATTAGTGTCATGATTAAACAATATTTCTGCAAAACATCACTTTGCACCATCTAAATTTGACTGATTAAAAAGAGTTTATCGGCAACTGTTTGCTATTTTTCATTCGGCTAAGGTGAGCGCTGAACAGAATATACGTGTCATGGAAAGAAAGGCTGAACCCAGTGGTCATGAGCAGCGTGGCTGTCGATCAAGGATTTTATCCTTCATGATGGAGTTTTCCCTGAGCTCAGTGTCTGCCCCTCACAGAGTGAACGAAGGATGAGCTTAATGAGCGTCATCTATCAGCCAGCCGTACTTCAAGCTTCCGGGTCTTGCTAGTCTCCATGCTCTGTGCTTTGACAAGGCTAATTGTATAATTACACCACTACATCACCCACTCCGGTGCTCTTGCACTGGCAAAGACCAGAGCCAGGGACTCTGAAGATCACTGCCCCAAGCAGGCACATTAGCATGGATATAGCTTACTAATGGGGCTGCTCTATTAAAAATTGTAGTACAGAAGGTTTAAGCCAAGGGTTCTTTGATGAACTCCCTCGTAGATTAAATGCCAGACTGAGTTGAGCTCTCAAATTAGACTTACTTTATGTTTTAAAATAACATAAATGATTCCTCTTCAATGTTTTTATATCCTACTGGGTATGGTTTAAGATTTACCAAAGTTTTACTATTAAAATGAGATAGATTCTGGGAAGCTTTCACCATGAATACTGAAAAAGTTAAACGAAAGAATATCCTTAAATTAATTTCAATATGACATGAAGTAGTTTCATTAAAATCTAGATAATATTTGTGGGGAGGATTCTGTGATTTCATTTCTTTCTTAATCTGGGAACTGGTTAATGGGAGAATTGGTGTGTGAAATTTTATTGAATGATATTTATTCAGTTAAATATTAACTGAAGTCAATAAAGTTTAGTATACATCAGTACACTAATGAACTATACCTTTCTACTTTACATTTTATACTGTAAAAATATTGAGTCTTGCTATTTTTATTTTGCTTTAAAGATTTTAGATGGGATTTCTTCAGAGGTTTGGTGAGTCAGTTCAGAACATCTCTGTGAAATGATTTTGTTTTTGCTATAAACTGAAAGAGCAGAGGATTCATCTAGAATATGGCAATCACTAACTTAAGAGTGAAGAGCCCAAATGTCTTTCAGGTAGAGTTGAGGAAATTTCATGAATTTGTCCCAACCGCTCATGCATATCAGCCTTGAAGGATCATAATGGGACTTTCTCTGGAGCAGGTTGCCAGTTTGATTTCCTATAAATACAAAAAGACAATTTGTAGCTGTAACAATAATGGAAAATAGAGACCCTTACATCTCATTAACCTGTGTTATTCACAAAGTGAAAACACTTTTATAACAATAAAATGAGCTAATATTTGAATTGAAATTATGCTTGAAATTATGGTAAGGACATTATATTTTCTCAGCAAAGTTAAAAGACACTTTTAAATGTTCAAGTGAGTTCATACATGTAAGGTACCTCACACAACGCTAGGTGTTTACAAACCCTTACTAATCTTACCTATTATTATCACTCTGGTTATTATTGTTAGTAGCCTTCTTGTTTTTAAAAGAACAAACCTTAAGAGGTCATGTAACATGTCCTAAGTCACACAGTTAACACACACGGGCCGTGACCCTGCCCCGGTCTGTGTCCCCAGCTTCTCAGCATTTCCATGCTGCCTGTTTCTGTGTCACAGTACTGTGTAACAGGACGAACAGCATAAGGCAGGACCTTGGGTTAGTAGTCCTCATGTCTAACTGACTTTTCACCTGAGTTAGGTGACTGAAGGAAGTATTTCCTGTCATAGTCATTAAAATTTGAAGAGTAAAAATTTGCCTAGGCCAGGTCTCTTGTACCATCTTTCATTCCGTGGAGAATGCGGGAACACGCAGGCTACGTGTGTCCTGTGATGAGCTGGATGGCTGTGTTCCCAGCCACTTGGGAGGCTGAGGCGAGAGTATCACTTGATCCAAGGAGTTCAAGAGCAGCCTGAGTAACATAGTGAAACCCACCTCAAGACAAATAAATACGTAAGTAAACATAACCAAGCGAGGTGATACTTAATTACATTAGCACCCTCCTTTGAGAGTGTATAATCCATATAACACCTGTAGACTAAAATTGCATAAAAATGGGTCTTTTATTGAGTGACTTCTAGAAATTTCTCCATGCCGAGCCTCTTGTTACAGTTGCCATGATCCCACTCACAGGTGCCCTGAGGTATCTGGTCACAGATTTCTCACAATTTCATCAATCATTGAGGCAGAGGTATTACAAAAACTTTGCTTAAAAAAAAAAACACCAAAAACTTAAATTTCCCAAAAGATTGACCTGGAAATACATTATTGAAAACTTGTTTAAAATCAAATTCAAGATATTACAGTAGCACCTGCTACAGTCCCTCAGCATTTCTATTATAAACTCATATTTTCCAGGTTTACTACCTGGCTATAAAATTTTTCTGTGGCTTATGATACAGAACGTAAAATTTCAGCCCAAAGCAATTTTGATTATCATCCTTCAAATATTGAAATGATGATTGTTTTAAAAAAATACCAGAAAAGTCAGGTGTTTCAGAGGACACTCATACAATCCAAGTCCTTTATAAAATGAAACATTTTAAACAATTTATTCCTCATGAGAAACAAAGAAACAAGTAACTAAACTCTCAAGACGTGAGTGGGAAATTCTGGGAGCCTGCTTGGTTTTGCTTCCTATGGTGTAAAGGCTAACTTGATATTTATATTGAGATTTTTAATATTGCAAGGATTCAAGAAATTGGCATCATATGGATCTAAAGGAAATTGGAAAATTATAATATAGACTGAAAATGCAACCTACAGCATAATATTCTCAAAGTCACTCATATTTCTGGCTTAAGTGCTTTGAGTTTCTATTGTTGTGTGTGTGTGTGTGTGTGTGTGTGTGTGTGTGCACATTTTGTTTTTCCTACTGGTGAGTGTAAGATAAACTGATAATTTAAAAATAGAGAAAACACTGGGGTGTACTACTAGAATCAGAAATTTTATCAGCAGATCAACCCCTATTGTAATGTAATAATTGAATTTCTTGTCAACAGAATTTGCTATATTGGAAGTTATAATTTCTTCTATCCTCAAAGCACATATAAAATAGGAAAGAAAAATATGGGTCACATTATCCTACCAGCTTCTTTTCTCACCACTCTAAATATGAGTGATTTGAGAGGAAAATAACTACCTACAATGTGCATTTCCCTATTGGGATTGAATGAATCTACTTTAAATCAGATAAGGTGGGTAAATTTGTACTTCGTATCCATGAAGAACTGTGGTTTTTCAGAATCAAATGAGATCAGTCCTGGGGGAGTTCTAGTAATCAATACTTCTAAAGTACTTGAAAATGCATTTTTGTACGTATGTCAGATGGGATCTGTATTATAAATATGTAGAGATTTTTAAAAATAACTAAGTTGGAGAAGTTTTACTACATTGAACACTTTCTGTTAAATCTATCAAGTCACATTCTTAGTTTACCTAAAGTGACTTGAATAAATATGAATTTTCAGGACAATTTTTGACTTGCCTTGTATTTTCACTAATGTATAAATGCAATGGATGGTATTCTACTAGAGGATATATATATATATATACACACACACACACACATATAGATTTTATATATCTTTGCATGAATATGGTGACAAAGGAGGAAGAGGAACTAGGCAAAGAATCATTGAAACTCCTCATGGCAAAGCTTACATGTACATCATTGGCAAGGCAAAAACCGTATTCTGATTTATTTTAAACTGGACTGACTGAAATTATCAAAGCAGATTATAGCTTTTACTCACAAATAATATTCCATGATGCACCTGTAATCAGCGTTTAGCAGATTGCTCCTAAAAAAGATCAGGCAAAATTTCTTAGTCTTTTTGGTATAGAGAATTTCTGACCATTTTCTGGTCTTGGTAAATTATGTCCCGTAGCATAACAATGGCTCTTTCGTCTATGTCTTTGTCTCAGAGTAGCTGTGCGTCTCTGGCTCTCTGGCTCTATTCCCATCCCCAAATTCAGAGTTTATTGAGCCAATTCTACTCTGACCTTGCCTGATGCAGCATAATGTTTGTTGGGAAGTATTATCTGCCAAATTAGTGCAAAGAATGACAGAGCCATAGAAAAGACCTTTAAGTCATGGATCTCCATGCTGTAGGACGTGGAGCAGGAAGAGAGGAATGGCTATGTTGGATTGAAATCAGAATGCAAGAACGATCTTCTTGTCTTCCATTGTAAAGTATGCCAAGCAGGAGCTTACAGTAAGGCGATAGTTTTCTTGGATGGTTTTAGAGAAACAATTGCAGGGGAAGCCACAGAGGACTGCTTCATTCTGATGTCCAATCAGTTTAGCACTGAGAAAACCATTCCGGCACCCTGCAGGCCATGTACTATGTTAGTCTCTTTGCCTAAGGCACTCACCAATTATATGTGCTATAAATGTAAGTGCATCTCCCTTCCGTAGGCAAAAGCAAAGGACTTGGATGTTTTCGTGTGCTCCAGTTTATTAAAAAAGATGAAGAGTTCCTTGGTACAACTATGTAATAATCCAAGAAGTTACCCAGAAAAACAAAAGAGTTACGAGGTTGCTCTTATGTAGTGTTTCTCACTGCTAAGAAAAAAAAAAATACTCAATTCCAAAAGTTAAAAAAGGAAGGGTTACCTTGGCTCACAGTTTGTAGAGTTTTCAATCCACAGTCAGCTGACTCCAGTGCAGGGTGGCATGGCAGAAGGGCGTCACAGAGGAGAAATAATTCATGTCATGGCAGGGAGAAGGCATAAGGCAATAAGCAGCAAGCAGTAGTTGCCTCTCCCATACCCAGGGTGACCCTTCCCATTATCCACACTCAAAACTAGACTAAACCAACCCCTGAACTAATTGAGTAATCATGTACCCTTAATTCCAGCATCATGCACTCTAGATCCAGCCACTTGTGAAAAGCCCCATCTATGACTGGATGAGGCTTTGGGGGGACATCTTGATACAAGCCATAACAGGATCAATGACAATAAATAAAAATATGGACCCTGCCTCCATCCTGAATTACATCTTGGTTTTATTGCACTGAATTTTTCTAAAATTCAGGCTCCTCCTTTGCAAACCTGTAATAACACAAATATTTAGCTGGTAGAGTTGTGAGTATTAACACAACTCAGATGTGTAGACTTTAGGTGAGTGAGCTAACATATATAAAGAACTCTATTTATTAAAGGGCATGAGACAGGAGGAAAGTTTTAGGATGCCTCATATGCCATAAGAAAATGATGAGTTACACAGTGAAGATACTGATGAAAATGATATATTTAAAAATTAGAACAGACTAGTACTGAAAAGAACTTTTAAGATAACTTTAACTCCAATGAAACTACACATTAGAGAAAATTTCAACAACTGTAATTAGCTGCACTTTTCCCACTGGATAAGGACCTTGTGAAGAACATTGGCAGAGCTGTGGGAATACAGAAGGATTCAGATAACCTATTACAAAGAATTCCTCTGCAAGATTGGACCCTGGTACTCACATAATCATTGTTAAGGAAAAGGGAAGCATTCCATGACTTGACAAGAAAATTCAGGAGTGGATGTTCTTTCTGGATGTAAGAGAAGACAAATCCAGTCAATCGAATTTAACTGCATCTCACAGTGAAGCAGGTAAATGCTATTAAAATCACAGATCTGTTACTTCCACCACTTGGGTTTAAATGTCCTAAATAGGAAACTAAAATTGATACAGAACCAGAAGAGACCCAGAATAACAAAAGCAGTCCTGGGAAACAAGAGCAAAGCAGGAGGCATCGCAATTCTGGACCTGAAGTTATGTTACAAAGCTAGAGCATAGCACTGTCACAAAAGCAGACGCAAGGCTCAGTGGAAAAGACCAGAACATGCACACACAGTGTCAAACACATTCAACTACTTGATCTTCAAAAGTATACTCTAGCTGGGTGGTGGCAAACTTGTGGCACCTGCGTCACAGGGGGCTGTTTGTATCAATGAACATTCTAAAAGGGTCGCCATCACTGCTCTAGAGAAAAGATAGCTTCTTTAATAAGTGGTGCTGGGAAAACTGGTTGTACACAGTAGACTCCTATCTCTCACTGTACTAAACTGGAATAAAAATGAATCGAAGAACTAAATGTTAAAACAGAAAAGCTTTGCCTTCTGGAAATTAAGATTGGTAAAACTTTTGAAATCATAGGCATAGGTAGACTTTCTGAACAGAAAACTGTTTCACAGGAAGCAGTACCAAGAATCAACAAATGGAATCATAGCAAATTTAAAAGCTTCTGTACAGCAAAAACAGAACAAAACAAAACCATCACCACCAACCAAAAAACAACCAATCAACATAATGAAAAGACCACCTACAGACTGAAAGAAAATTTTGCCAGTTATTCTTCAGAGGACTAATATGTACAATACATATAAAGAATTAAAAAAAATGAGGCCTCCCAAAATTAAAGACCCAATCAAAAACTATGCAGGTGAAATGAATAGACACTTTACAGAAGAAATACCAATTATCAACTTCTTGAAGGACTGTAGATACAGCTCAGTTGCAAAGCACCTGCCTGGTAAGCTCAAGGTCTTGAATTTGATTGCCAACACCAAAAAGACAAAAAGAAATGTTCAACATCACTGACTTTTAAAGAAATTTAAGTTAAAACAACACTAAGCTTCCTCTTTACCCTAGAAAGAATGGCTATCATCCAAAAACCAAATAATAATACACTGGTGAGGCTGAGGAGAAAGAAAGAACCTTTCTACATTGCTGGTGCATTGTATAATATTGAATATGTATTAGCTGGTGAATCAAGGACAGTAATCAAGGACAGTATTGGGGGTGCAATAATAATAAAACTTTGAAAATGAATAATAGACAAAACAAGCTTCAGTTGTTTATACAGTGCAACAAACTCTGTATCAGAAATATCACCAAGATTTGTAAGACTGGAATTTAAAAAAGCATTTTGTGTAACTTGTGGATCTATCAAAGATCTTCTCAAGAAAACTGCATATAAAATCCAGGACAAATGATGAAGACTGACATAAAACTTGAAAGCAACATTATCACAAAGGCCAGCATGCTTAATGAATCGATGCTGTGTTAAATTCAATTTAATGGCATTGGATAGGACTTTGAAGATGAAAATCTTTAGCATAAGAATTATTCCACTGTTTGGGGAATGTAAAGACATAATAAAGAGGACATAATAATAACTAATATAATAAAACTGCCCTCTTATTTCTGCCTTCCCTTTTTGGTCATCTTCACAAGGGAAAAGCCACAGAAGCCTTGATTAGTATGGCATCTGTTATGAATTAAAAACTGGTGGTCAGCTAAGCACCAGCTGAATTAAATCGGCATGGTGCTGAGTGTAGATGGCTCACCTGAGAAAAGTTGCCAGCATAAATAGAGACATGGAGAAGAAAAGCAGAGCAAGGCATTGTGGGTTCTCCTAAGTGTTCCTGTTTCGAGCCAATGGTTCTGGGGGAGCTTGTCATGCTGGCTTCCCCGGGATGGATTTGGCCATTATCATCAGAGGAGTGCAGGACCTTGTCACTGAGAGTCGCTGTGGTTCACTTTGGGGGAGCTCTGCTCCTCACATTGAGCATCGCTTCCTGGCTCTGGAGGGGAAGATGTGTACTGTTTAATCTCCAGAAGCTTGTCACAATGGCTTCCTGACCTGTACTTGACTGTTCTCATTGTCAGAGGAGCTCGGGACCTCATTGCTGCTGAAGGTGACTGTGGTACTTTTCAGGGGAGCCCTGGATCTTATTTTGAGTGTGACTTCTCAGCTCCAGTGTAGAACCCTCAACCTACCACACAGCTTCTTCACCCCACTGGCATAGACTTTCTTGCTTCCACCACTGATCTTTGGCCTTCCCAGCGCAGATCCATAAAACAGACTGGCATGAGTCCTTATCGTGGGCTCTTAGATTTCCAGCTGGATTTGTGGGAGGCATTGTCATGGGCTCTGGGTCTTCAGCTGGACTCATACAGGACATTGCTGTGGGATTCACACCCTTAACTGAATATTCTGGGTCTTTAGTGTTCTGGACAGATTTTCCTGCACTTTCTTGTGTTTAACTCTGGGTGACCATCATAGAACAGTATTATAAACTCTGTGTCCTGTCTGCAGTTGTTCTCCCTGTAACCCCTGACTACAACAGCATCCTATTAACCATTGATGTTATGGTGCACCGTGAGACAAATGAGGGCATAGTAACTGTGTCCTTAGAATGAGTTCAGAGGAATTATATTTCAAGGCAGCCAAGGGATCTGTGCCGTGGTCCTGGGACACTAATCACAATTCCTGAAGTGGTGTGGAATGCAGGATGAGGGCTAGATTTTTAAAGAGTTTTGACAATGGTTCCCAAATAGCACCATAGAAAAAAGAAAATTAGGTAAATTTAAACAAAAGTTGTCTTTGTATTATATAATTCCCTACTCATTGGAAGAAGTGCACATCCCTTTTGAATTTTTCTACTTCTATTATTTTTTTAATGTCTTTAACTCAATTCAGGCAATAATTTGCATGGTACAGGTATAAATTGTAAAGTTCCCTAAAGTATTTTTAATGCTGAGCTATACTTTAATGTTATATTTATCTTTATATTACAGGAATGTACTTTAAGGAAACATTTTCTTCAACTATGTTCTCCTTTTATTTTTTCTGAATAGAAATAATTGTAATATAAAAGCACCTGTAAATTTAAGTTTTCCTTTTGAAGAAAATGTTTCTAAACTGAAGTAACTTTTCTAAGAAACTGGACAATTTAACATTTTATACATTCAAAAAATGATTTTCAAATTACTTTGTTCCTTGTGTTACCTCTCTCATTGCTAAATTACATGGTTTTAAGTTTTTTCATCATAAATCTAACTTAAAGGACAAAATTTCTCATTATTTGAGAAATTTCAAATAATTTAAGAAATGTACATGTCAGTTTAGACAACCTGGCAGAAAGCATACATTTTATTCCTTGTTCTGTGTAAAAACATCATCATAAGCCTTTGCCATAAATGGAAAAAATACACAGTACTTTTACTATTGGAAAAATCATGAAAACATTGAATCCTTTGAAAATATCAAGCTCTTAGTAAACAGAGCTGGTTACAGACCATTGAAATCAATATTTCTTTAATATTGTTTTATAAAATATTCTAAATAATTTTTAAAAAGTCAAAAAAGTCTCTTACCTTGTATGTGTGTTTTAGAGAATTTCATCTTTAGAACTATTGTATTTTTAGAGTCTCCATCTTGAGGGTTTAATGATTTTATCATTGCTGTTATCAAGGAATAAGATGTGTCTGTCCTGAATGTTACAGTTGTCTTAGCACAGAGTTCTCACTCTTCTGCCTGTCTCCTTGGGTTAGGAGAATGGTAGACGAGAAGGCCAGAGATGGATGTTATGTTACGTTGTGAGTCCAAGCCCGCTCATCAACTTCATGGTTCATTCAGAAACCAAAGTCCTCAGGACTCAGAATGAGATGAAGCTGAATTATAATATGAAGGAATATGCCTCTGCTATTTTGTTCTTTATTTCCTTCTCTTAATCTTTGGCAGTTTTCTTTTCTTCTGTTTTCCTTCCTCCCTACTTCTTTCCTGATTCCAATAATTCTATATTCATATTTGCTGTAGTCCATGGTGATTCTCACCTTTGCATACTCTCCATACTATCCATCCACCCACCCACGTGTCTCTGGATTTCAGAGTCCAAGGAGTAAACTGTTTCTAAGAGTTTACCGTCCAGATTATGTTTGTTTTGTTTGAAAACCTGTGTCTCTCCCAGTGGCTAGACTTGGAATACACACTGCCTGAGTTTAGGTTACCCAAACTTGCACAATTTAAAAACCAGTTAGTATCTATTTACAATGTCCTCTATACATCAGTTTTGACAAAATAAATGATACTAAACTTCTAGTTCATTTTAGATTCAGAAATCAAATAAATGAAATGTGGGAGGGGGAGTAATTTCACTGCCAGGTTAAACAGATTGATACCTGGGAATTTCCTTTCAACTTGAATATTTTAAAATTCAAAATGTAACTCATTTTCTCTTGATGTACAGTTCTGGGACTTTTCCAAGGTATTAGTGTAAGAGGAAGGCAAGGAAAGAGAATCACTTCTTAACGTGATATTGTTTAGGGATATTAAAGATAAGCTAAACTTCAACTTGTGTTCCCTGCTCACTTTTACCATGTCATCTTGGTATTTCTTAAGAAAAAAAAAACAGAGAAATACATCTTCAAGAACATATGGAGTCCTCTTAAAATTCATAAATATTGCCTACAAATGCATATAATATAATTGCTGTAATTAGCTTTACTGGCACTATAACATAATGTCCAACATCCAAAACTTAAAGTAGGAAGGGTTGAAACTGGCTCACAGTTTCAGAGAATCTAGTTCATGGTTGGCTGGCTCCAAGACAGACGCATTATGGCCAAAAGGTGTGGTAGAAGAAAGATGCCTAATGCATGGTGGCCAGGAAGCAGAGGGTGTGTGGAAACAGTGTCAAGAAGGAGAGGCAAAGGACCAGATATAGCGCCTAAGGTAACTCCTCCAAGAAAAATCAACACACACAGAAGTATGCTTTAATACTCTGGGCAGTGCCCAAACTAGTCAAGTTGACTTTCACCCTAATCACCACATTCTACCCCTTACTGATTTGATACTCAAATGTTCAACATTCTAAGGCTTCTTAGCTAATAGAGAAAGATTCCAAAATCTTTATGGATTTTTAGTTTAGAGGAACTTCTACATTTATACTGGAAATGAAGTCTGGATATTCAGATAATTTTAGTAACTCATATTTTATACTTTCTATGCATACACGTGCATATATGCACACATTTTTTTCTCATTATGTTCATGACAGCACTGCTACAGAGAATATATTAATCCATTTTAGAGATGAGAAAGCTGAAACACAGATTTGCCTTTTTTTTTAAGTTTACTTAGCTACATGGTAGCAAAATCAGTACTGTTACCTATGACTCTTGGTTCCAAACCTGGATTATATTTTCAATGTACACCTAAGGAAATAAATTTGGTGATTGAAAGGAGGTTAATATTTCAAAGCAAGAAAAAAATAGGAAATGGATCCGAGTCCACTACATACAGTTCTAGGAATGCCTCATCTATCAGGACCAAACATATTTTTTCCATGAGCAAAATATTTGATAATATGGTGATAGTCTCAGCATCAGTAATTTCTTTTCTTTTCTTTAATGGCATTACAGCTCTTAATAAACCACAAAAATGTGCCACATGCTATAGGTTTACAAAAGAGGTGCTTAAAAGAACAAATGTATCCAATTTTCCCTGTTGGAAGCAGAAGTTACTGTAACAATAAAGCCAACCATTCAGTAACACACAGCTTCTACAAGAACAGTGCCCAGTTAGAATGCATATTCTCTGGATCCTGATTCGATATGGTATACATTTCCCTGGCGATGACAACAATAGAAAGACCAAGGTTAGCCGGGTAAATGAAATGTGAGTGCCAGCCAGGCAGTTCCAAGTGGCTGCTGGCACCGTCTGAGGTGTCCTGACAGCGTTCAAACCCACAGGGTCATTTGGCAGTCAGGTGTCATTAGTCAACTCTCTCCCACCCTCCCTCGTCCCATCTGTTTTCATCGAGCCTATTTGTGTGAATTACCTCGCAGTATGCGGCGGGGCTCAGTCTAGTCGTGTATTTTCCTCCCACCTCTTTGTCCTTTTCATCCCTGACTGCTCATTTAGACTTATACCAATCATTTGACCCAAAACTTAACATGAGAGGCAAGATAATGGTAGCAATTAATATTTTTACTGTTACAAAGTAGCATCCCTTATGACTATGGGAAAGCGACCACTACAGACAGTATAATAAATGTCAAAGAGACAGTTTGCCACTGGCCATTCAAATCATCATGAGTGCCGGCAGAGACCAAATGAAATGATACTCTTTGAGAGTATGTCGGGCTTGCGTAATTTTGTGTGGACATTTTGCCAATTTAATATCTAAAGAGATTCTTGAGAGAGTACTGTTCCCTCCTTTTAGAAAGGAGAAAGAGAAAATCTGCTTTCTCTCAAGTTGACCGCATCACTTACTAGCATTTGGAATGCCCACTACTCTACGATTCCTGATTTTATTCAAATAAAATCAAGTCATAAGCATAACTGTCTTAATGGTATATGAGGAAAGATTTCAGGATCAGCCTGCACTGCACAAGCAGTACTCTACTGCACAAAAGCAATTTAGGAGAGACAATTATTATGTGGTAGCATTTGATATCAAGGGTTTCCTACTCTTTAAAGGATTTAAAACTGAAAGGATTATTTACTCAGAGCAGATAGGAATAGACCATAGCAAATAATCCTGCCTGCCACTGAATTTTCAGCAATGACAAATGATTAGTCATGTTGGAGCCACAGTTTGATTGCTGACATCTAACTCCAGTTTACCTGACTCATAGAAGAGTCATTCAGATTGAGATCTTTCTAGTTTTTATGAATCTGGAACCTAAAGATTTTTGGTCATATTTCATGTGCTTTGTTAAGTTTAGTTTTTATAACATATTTGAGGAAAGCTATGAGCCCGTGATTTTTAACCCACATAGCTGGATGCATTTAGGAGAAAAGGCAAATAGTCATGCCATACACATAAGCAGGTCTCAATTCTTTCTCAGTGTATTTCAAAATTGAGAAGGCCCTGAAAATGACCTAGAATTATCATTCATTGATTAACCTCTGAAATCACTGTGAAAATTGGTTGTCTGGTCCATATTTGAGTATTTCCAATGGTAAGTAGCTGTTTTCTGGGGGATGAGAATTGCATATTCAGATAATTCTGATTCTTTGCCTATAACTAACATTACCAGCATTCAAACATATAATTTAATTTTTCCTTTCTAAAATACAACTTTAAACAAGTATAAGGATTATAATTATTCAATTATTTGAAGGCACAAGAGCTGGAGGAAAAGTATATAGGAACACTGAGAAAGTAACCTATGCAAACAGATATTTGAAAGTGACTAAAATTTGAAAGATCTTAAAATCACATGTAATATAAAATAAAAAAGATTTAATATCTATATATTTTCATTTGTGTAAATAAAACCAATTGCTCTATATATGCTAAATATTTAAATATATAGTACATGTTAAATAGAATGTGATGTTTATGTAGTAATTTACATACATTAAATAACATGGATGTTAAATATTGTCATCTATAAATACATACATGGAATTGTATTGAAAATATACAGAATATATAAATTAAAAACTATTAACAGTATTATCTTTACAGTATCACATAGTTGACAAAGATAAGGAAAAATCACTATTTTTTATTCTACATATCATTTACATAGGTAATTCCTTATCTTAAAATTCAAGATTGAATGCTAAAAATAATTTTGAGTAATAGAAAAATGGCCACCATTGAAATATTTGAGTGTAGACATCTTTTCTCTTCCACTGTTTTATTATAATTTCTTCTTGAGGTATTTTTTTTCTTTTTGTTTTTGTTCTGTTTTTGCTTTTGTGTTTGCCCAGTTGGGGCACAAAACCATCTCCACTTTTGTCTGTGGATTTCAGTAGTGAGATATTATTATATGGGTGATGGGATGTAACATGGCTCCTTTTTCCTTCCAGATTTTCTACAACCACTTTGTACACTGAAATTTTCTTTTAATTAAAACCTGGAATTATAATATCCAGTATTGTTTCTTGTCCTCTTGCCTTTTGTATATGTGTTCAAAATTTTACAGTTTTATAAATACTTAAAGTCACTAATACCTCTTACGCTTCAAATCTATGTTAAAAGCTATCTCCTGCTACTTTCTAGGTTTCTAGTCCAAAGGTTGGCAACCTTTCTATAAAGGGCTGGATAGAGATTATCTTAGACTGTGTCTCTGGTTCCTGTGCAGGCCTCTCCCTCACCCTCTTACCTTCCTCCCTCCTCCTCCTCCTCCCATCTCTCTCTTGCTTCCTTGTTCAGTTACTCTTGTGCTTCTTGTACTTATTTTTTTCTCTTTCTTCTTTCCTTTAGAAATGTAAAATCATTTCTTAATTTACAGGCTGCACAAAAGTAGGCCACAGGTCAGATTTAGCCTATGTATTTTGCTAATCTATGTTGCAGCTAGTTTTCTCTTTATCTTCCATCTCTTCTTTCTCTTCTTTTTATAGATATTTAAAAAGGCAATGTGGAAAACATGAATATTCTTCAAATCTATATTCCTAGACATGATGGAACTTTCAGTGAAATTATCTCCGGTAGTTAAAAAACGTTACTTTCTGATATACTCTGGATAAACAATCAAATACTGTCCAACAAAACCAAAATTCATTCCTTTTTAAATTCTTGGGACAGACTTTACTAGCAAATTTATTATTAACAATTATTGCATACTTTTCAAAATAATTTTAAAAAAACAAGAACATTTGTCTTAATGAAAAGCAATGAACCTATGGGGATTGTTGAAAAAGGACTAGCAAATATTTTTAAAATCTCAGGATGTAGGGTTGCTGTCATTTTTTGAGGAGTTCTTCTGGTTGGATCTTCTTGTTTCTGAGAGTTCGTCTTCTCTTTGGTGTCTGGTGCTGGTGGCTCGTGGTGACCTGCTCTGGGTTCCATCTTCTTTGTAGAGTCAAAAGGATTCTCTTCTGCAGCCAGCGGAAGGCCTGGGCCACTCTCAGACAACTGAGGATCTGTGCGTTGGAAAGTGTGTCCTCCTCCTCCAGCTGCTCGGAGAAGGCTGAGCAGGTGTCTACAATGCCTGTGTTTTGGTTGCCGGTTACTTTATCTTCCCTCTGCTAAGGAAAGAAGGATGAGTTAGATATGTGCGATGCCAGCAGTAATGGAGTTGCTACTCATTAAGAGCCTGACTATAAATGGAGAGTTTCAGTGCTCATTAATACTGAGAAACACAAAGTATTTCTTAAGCATGATTACCTTCTCCTCGTTCCTACCCTCCTCTCTCCCTCTGAGCTCTCCTGTCTTTCCTCCTTGAGATTTCCCCCCACTGTCTTCCTTCACCTTCTGCTGGTCTGGTCTGACACCAGCGTCCAGCCCTGCTTCACAGCTTCCTGTGGTCCACACTGGCACTCATGCCGGGGGTCTTCCCTATCTCTCTGGGAGGCCTCTCTGTGCTCACCTCAGCAAATTCCTGTTCCTGAAGCATTGGGGGAACCTCTGGGAACTGGACACCATCTTGGTTTTCTGGAGATTTTCTCCTGGGTAAGTCTTGACCCGGGTCAGACTCCTGACGGCAGACCTGAGGCACGTGTAGGGAGGAGCTGCGGCACGGTTTGGGGTCTTCTACTGGAGTAAGTTTGAAGCCATCCAAGTCACCATCTTCGTTATTTCTCTTGTTTTCTTTACAAATGTCTTCATCACATTTTTGATTTTTGTGGTCATCTTTCCTCCTTTCTTCCTCATCCTTGTGAGCATCCTGAAATGTTCTCAGCAGCCTCATTAGATCATCCAGCTTGTCCTCAGTAAGTTTTGTTTGGTCTTTGGGACACCTGTCCAGCAACCCCGTGCCTCCTCTTAGGTTTTCATGAGCTGTTGACTCTTTAAAGTCATCATTTTCGGCCCAGGCCACGATAATGCCTAGTTTGCAAATCTGTTGCGGGTTGTCCTGAATTAGATTTCGCTGCCTTATACATCTGTGTATACCTTCAGTCCCCCACGTGCCTTGGATAGGAGGAATTAGGCTGTGTGACAAACGCGCATTGAAAGTCGTGTCTTCGAGAATTGTTTCCTCAAAGGAAATGTTGTCTTCGCAGGGGAAATAGCCCACTGAGAGGCTCAGAGGAGACTTGATTTCAGAATTGCAGTCCCCCATGTCAGGGGAACCACTTCTAGGGGACAAGGACGCCATGGAATTGAAAGACCAGTATGAGAATCCTGGTCAACACAGGGAACTTCCAGCGGGAATGAATGATGTAGGAGTGAAATTGGCTGCCAACTCCAGCAGAGTAAATGGGAGATGTGAGATATGCTTCCACATCCAAGTCTTCATGGCTAACGGACCGACTAGGTCGTAATCTGTGTTCTATGATTGTTGGTTACCATGGCAATATCAGAATCAGAATGGCTAGGAAGTGGGGATAGAGAAAAAACAGAAAGGAAATCATAGGCTGTATCCTCTTTTTTCGGCCTTACTGTGTACGCGTACCGCGCCTGCTGGAGGCCAGAAGGGACGGTGCGGCATCCTGGGAGTGTGTGAGATAGCCCCTGCTTTCAGAGAACTGAGCTACTCTTTGGGGAGCTCCACATAAACACCCCAGTATGGGACAGGGTGGTAATTGTAACAGAAGAACCTGAAATGCGTATCATGAGAGGACAAAAAAAAAAAAAAAAAAAGCAGCTTCTGCGGCTCAGCTGGGAGTGGGTAGCAGACCCGGAAAGATGTCCCGCAGAGACAGCTTCTGACCTGAGAGTTTGTGGAGGAGCAGAGATGCGAGTTGACGGAAGAGGTAGCGAGCCGCTGTGGTGGCCCAGACCCGAGTGGGGGATGTGTACCAGGACACAGTTTAAGCAAGAGCGCAGTGCTGATGAGCAGCTGCCTGTGGTGGGAGGCGATCAAGTGCAGGGGGGACGAGGGCTTTAGTGAGGTTTCTTCTCCCTCTGCTGGGTAACCTGGGTTTTATCATCTAAGTTGGCAGGAATCTTGGCATTCATTTATCTGATACTCTTGCAGGGAGTTAAAACAGATTGTAGTTTGGGACATAATTTAAAACATGGCAAAACTTCCAAAGGACTTGCCCGCATGAATGTTCCTGGTGGGCATGAATGAGACTGCAGCCCCCTGGATCTCAGGAGAGGCGCCAGACTCTGCCACAGTGAAGAAAAAATGCAGGGGAGGCAGTGGGAGTGGTGAGCAGGCCGTTGTGTGGGGAAAGCAGGAAGCGGGAGTAGAGGCAACAGTGAGTTTCTGCATTCCTTCCCCAAATGAAACAGTACTGGGAATCGATCCGGGGCAGAGGTTCAAAGTGCGCGTGGTTGGCTGCTACTGGAGGGTGAGAGCAGAAGGGTCCAGCGCATGGGTAGGGGACTGGTTGTAGTAAAAGAAGCTGGTCACCCCCTGACCTGAGAGGGAAAGTGAGGATGAGTGCGACCAGGGAGTGCAGGACTGTGTGGGGTGGAGGAACAGCTCCTGCTTCTACCTAGGCTTTTACAGCTAGGCCTCTGCCTTCATCCTGAAGAGAAGCCGTGCTTCTGTTATTGGGGTCTCCACCCTGGTCCTCTTTGCTCATTGTGTCCTTGAATTTTCTGTCTTGACTGTGTTTTCAGGAACCTGAAATGCCGAGGTCCTTCTGGACAGTGAGCTTTGCCCAGAGGCAGGTCCCTGTCCTGGTGCTGCACCCCCAGCTGCTGCTGTCCTGGTGGTGGCAGGAAAGCCCATGGGGAACGGCTGAGTCAGGCTTTGGTTGATGTCGCCTGCCCCGCTGTCCCCAAAGCCACTCACTGTCAGTGGGTTCTTCCAGGGTGGATGTAGTTGCTTTCATGATCTGTGTCCAGTTGTGCTATTCTGACGACAAATGTGAGTCACATGGCATGGGAGGCTTTTGCTTGCCTTTTCTCAACCAAAAAAAAAAAAACCCTCCCCTACAGCCACACCCATCTTGTTAAGTACCATCCTAGCAGGATCTGGTTAACTCTGAACTGCTGGAATAGTGTTTCTAGGTTCCATTCAGAGATGTGTGCAGAGTATCAGGGCTTTGGGTAGAGCATCAGTTCGATTTTCTCACAGTAAGGTACACGTGTACTTTGGAAGAGCATAATCTAAACTCCACATTGGTAAAATCTGTGTTTGCTTCTTTTATTATACTTCAAATTTTAAGCAGCACTAAAAGAAGTCGTAAGATATTTTGAGCCAGACACAGTGGTGCAGACCTGTAATCCCAGCCCTTGATAGGATAAGGCAGGAGAATCACTGGAAGTTCTAGGCCAGCCAGAGGTACATAGTGAGTTCAAAGCCAGCCTCAACTGCAAGCAAGACCCATCCTGGGAGAGACTGGAGCAGCGGGAACTGTGGCCACTGGAGGCTCTTGGAATCCACTGGCTGAAGGGACACAATGGGCATAGGAGACGGATTGACCCTGGATCAGCTGATGCTGTCAGCTGCTTTGGTGGTGGTGGTGGTGAATAGGTTTCTGAATTTTTAAGTCATTCTATTACCTTTTATGAACAGAATACAGTTAGAAATTTATTCAGAAAAGTAGAAGAGTAGCTGTGAGTTGAACTAGCAGAATAGTAGAGGCCCTACATCTAACAAATGGAAGAGGTAGGACTATAGATCAAGGCCTTAGGAGAATCACTGTTCTTTTTCTACCAGAACAAGACTAACAATCCATAGTCATAAAGCAAGTACGCTTTTTCCAGTGCTGAAGTAGCGAGATAGCGTTCTTGAGCTAGAGTGTTCTTGCTTTTATAGTGCAGCCAACCAGACTTGAGAAAACAATTGATAAACATAAGAGCATCTCTGTCAGGGTTCCATTTGTCTTTAAATGATACAATTAAAAACTCAACCACAAATACCTTCATGGGTGGCATGTGTTGTCTGTCTGTTCCCATTCTGCAACTCTTTTAATTCACCGTCAACTGTTTTATTTGCGTATATTTGTGATCTTTTGGGGGATCTTTTCTCTGTACCATTCAGTCCTATTCTGAAATTTGGAATATAAACAACTTTTCAGGTTTAATCTCTGAGAAAATATAAAGAAATGCTTCTGGATCCACACTATGGGAGCAGTGTGACTAGGGTCACCCTCTGCTCTGAGTGAAAAGTCTGCCGGGATGCTCTGAATGGGGGGCTGTAGTAATCTCTCCCATACAACTGCATCAGTTTGATCTGCAGCTTTGAATAGAAAGGAGAAACTCAAAACAACTGTCTGTATTAGCTGGCATGAGCCAATCAACTAGTTCAAGTATTTGGTCCTCTTGAGTTACAAATATGGGTCATATGGTGGTTAAAGGCAGACAAAGTTAACTGAAGGAAGCAGAGGTGGATTTTAGTTAGATGAGACCTCATCTTTGATCCCGCTTTCCCCTGCCTATACTGGCTGCCCCATAACTGCAGGTACAGGTGGGTGTATTATACATTAGTATCTTCCTATGACTGTTCTTTTATTTTTCATTAACTTCTCAATTTATTCAACTTCTAACAGTTTCCCTAGCTCTGTGATTTCTGTGTGCAAGAAGGGAATTTAAAGGAAGACAACTGAATTTGAAACTTCTTTAATTCAAAACATCTTCTCCTTATCCCCATCTTAGATGTACTAACGTTCAGGGGTGCAAACAATTATGTGCTGAGTTTGGGATAGAAACCATATTTATTTTACTTACGGAACTCTTCTTTTGAAAAAAAAAAAAGTATTTTATGTTAAAGAAAAAAGTCAATGCCTTTTCTCAAAGTTTGTTATTTTAGAACTAACTTTTCACCAGGGATTTAGCTCAGCAGCACAAGTGCCTGCCTGGCAAGTGCAAGGTCGTGAGTTCGATCCCCAGTACAAAAAAAACAAATTAGAACTAACTTTTCTTATAAATTTAATGTTGGCCAACTTTTACATCTCAAATATTCTTAAGGCATTATTGCATTACACTTTTGGTTTTCTATGCTGAATGGTCATGGCTTCTAAATCAGTTTTATATATTGTCGTTTAATTAAACTTGCTCACTTCCACCACAGAGTTAACACTTGCTTCCATTTAAATTTGCTGTTTTGAGATAACCTCCTTGAAATAAAATGATATTGTAAAGAATGCATTCAGATTGCAAAACAACATTAGAGACACACTTATTTTAATGATGCTTAAATATTACGCACTAAGTGAACCATCTAATCTAAGAAACAGAAGTAATAAGAAAGATGATATTTTAATATAACCCCCCATTTACAAACTGTGTTAAATTAAATTAAAATAATGCAGTATCTATGCAATAAAGAAAAATAGGCACTTTATTAAAACTGCCTTCAATTTTATATGCACAAAATAGGTTTGCTCCTCTGCTCTCCACTGGTGTAGACTATATTGCATTCTTCCTCATAACTTGCAATCATTTGCCACCAAGATAAACAGGTTCTTTCTAACTAGTTGAGCTCTACTAAGTTTCAGACCCTCGAAGGATGCAGGAAAATACAAGGATCTTGAAAGAAATCTACACCTTTCCTCATTGAAGTCAAGAGAAGGGATGAATAGAAACTGGCCTTTTAGGGGATGTGGGAGTTGTCCAAAGGTAAATTAACCACAAAATAAGTAAATAAAGTAAGATTTTGAAAACCAGTGCCAAATCCATACCCATATTAAAAAAATTTGTCTGAAAAGACAATTTCAAATTCATTCAGTAATTATAGCTGGAGTTTATAATCTCAGTTACTGCAAATAAAGATGCATTGGAAAATCCTCAGCAACTACACATAGATGGGCAATAGTAAAGTAAAACTTTATATGGAGTCATAATACTCCTTAAATTTCTTTGTCTAATGGTTTTTCAAGGCAGTACAGATTCAGTGACAAACTCAGTGAGTTGATCTGACTTCCCATCTACAGGAGTAACTAGCTAACGTTTATTAAATTCTTATTGAGTGCAATTATTTCTGTGGAATTTGTATTGGACACTTCTATCTGTCCTGGGGCACAGGGAGAAATTTTACCCCCATCTTATAGGTGTTGAAAGCAGAATCAGATAGTAAATTATGTAACTTCACTCCAAATGCCATGCACTTAGCCCATAATCAGTACTATGGATTAGGAGAAGTTGTAAGAGAAACATGAATAAGAGAAATTACAGGAAACAAAAGCATGATGAGTGAGGGCAAATAATTATACTGGCATAACAAGAACAAAGAAAGCTGAAGAAATGAGGCAGTTTTGTAGCAATGAGTATCTCATGCAAAGCTATTTAAGAAAAGTAGGATTTGAAAGCCTCCCTGAATACATAGGGAAGCTGTCATCTCATGTTTCTCTGTGATTATCAACAGAGAGGACGTCAAAAGTACAATTCACCTCTCCCGTTTTGTTATTATTATTTACCTTCTTGTAAATAGCAATAAATTTTCTGAATTTCAAAAGTATAAACAGTTGATAAATGTCTCTATAATGCATGTCTTGGATTTCTGTGTAATTTATGTAAGTATAATGATTTGCTTTTTTATAATTGATACAAATTTAGTGACTTGATAGGGAAGAAATAATGCAAATGTTCAAGAAAGTATTCAGTTCATTTAGACAAAATGTTCCTATGTGTTACAAGTGTCAGAGACCTCAGGAAAAAATGTAGAACAACAAAAATAAAATCAATAAAGCCAAAAAAGAGTCCTATAACATAGTTGTCTAGCCATAAATTTCCACCCATGAAAATATTCTCTATGTCGTTCTTGACATTGTGAAATGCTAGAGTTTGATGAGATGTGAGAAATTAAGAAAAAAACCTTTCTCTTCAGATGAGAGAAAAGGAACCCACAGCAGCCAAACTGGTTCAGCAGAGTCAAGTCAAAAAGCCACGGAGCTAAAAGATAGCACTTGCTTTTTCATCAGCAAGCTTATTCTTGTGTCACAAATGAAGATATTTAGTCTTATTCTTATGATTAGAAAGTATCAATTCAGTGCTAGCGTCAAAGCTATTGGTTCCCAGTGTGATACGCATTCATTCTAATACACTGTCTTTGATGAGTTATGGAAAATGTTAACTGAATATTCTGTTGGTTAAGCAGAGATATTCTATTCAGTTTGCTCCTTGACTGTGCATAAGTGCCCAAAACGCATATCTTTAGAAATTCCATAAGGAAAAGGGTGCTCCAATCAATAATCAATAATCAATCCGAAGATGGAAAAACTGGCTATGCTGAAGGAGCAGACCCGTTCTCTATAAGCCCATCCCTTATCATCATAGCCTGGAGGGAATCTGTCGATGAGCAGGCCTGGCCACATCCCTATTGCTCCCAGGTGCCTCTATTTTATTTGCTTCAGTGCCACTGATTCTTGTTTCTGTTTCAAGATCTGTCTTCTAGGGATGGACTAATTCTCTGCATACTCTGCGTGTAGTATAAGAAAGCCTTATTTCTCTCTTATTAAGTTTCTTTTCCCCTTTGTAATTTTTTGCTAAGTAATTAAGAGTGAAATAAAGTCATAACAAAACCACAAAACAGATCCCAAGAGCAAGGCTTAAAATTATTGTGTTTCCTATAGATAGAGCTGGAAATATTAAAAGATTTTTCATTCCAGTTAGTACATAGTCATTGCCTCAAAGGACCTGGGTATCACGCATGGCTCTGTCCTGGCTGTCTAGTTCCTCCCTTGGGAACTTCACAAGCCACCAATTAAAGGGAAATGCGTAGCACAGTAGAGACATCCAGGACCATACATTAGTGTGGTGACCAGCACTGGTCTAATCATACTTTTCCTTGCCATACTAGATATGTTCACCATCCACCTTGCACACTAGTAGAGAAATGTGTGTCTTTAGAGTGAGCTTGCAAGCTGCGAGCAAATCCACATGCACACGCAAGTCAGAAATTTAATCATGAACTTTTCTCTTTATTCTCTCTGTCTGTCTCTGTCTGTCTCTGTCTATCTTTCTGTCTGTTTGTCTCTCTCTCTATATATATATATCTGGATAGTTTTCAAAATCTATAGCTTTCCCTCTTTAGCACTTCTATACAATAACCTCTTTCCAGTATTCACACCACAGTGACCTACTTGATTTCCTAGCATTTTAAGCTCACCCCTTTTAATGAACTGCCTCTTTGATAACACCCAGACTCCCTAGGGTAATGGGCAAGACCCTTCAGGATCTTCTTTTCTTTTCTCTGTTTTTTTTTTTTTTTTTTTTTGACATCTGGCTTCTGATGAACCCCCCCAATTTTCAGGCCTTGAGAAGCTTCCAGTCAGACCTGTGGTCAGTATGCCCCTTGTCTGTGTCAAGGATGATTCTTTTTGCCTGAAACACCCCTAGATTTTTGTCCCCATGCTGCAGCAGCTTTTTGACTTATTAAGAATCAGTCAAATCTCACCTGGTATATGAAGCCTTCTTGTACGCACCAGCTAGGAACCAATTCATTTTTCATTCTCTCCTGGAAATTATACATATTTCTATCAAAGCTCCTATAAACACTTATTACAATAATTTGTTATGTCTTCATGCTAGACTAAAGTTGATTGGAATAAGAACAGTATGTATTTTTTATATTCAGTCTTTAGTGCAAAGATTAAAACATTTGAAATATGTAATAAATGTTTCCTTAATGAGTGAATTAACAAATCCATTATTAAGCACAAAGCCTCCAAGTACTAAAACTTTCCATAAAATCATTGTTATAGTTAGGAATTGGCAACCTCTTTAAATTTTTTCCCTGAATATACTCAGAATTTTATTTCATCTCATGTATTTATTTTAGAAAATGTGGAAAATATGGAAAAACATAAAGCACTAGTTATATATTAAGCCATGGTTTTATGATCTGGCAAAATTGGAGTTATCTTACTTGGATGACTACACTTTGATGCTTTTCATTTTATTGAGACATCAGTATTAGTTTCAGGATTATTAAAAAAAACTGAGACAGGTTTTATATTTATATGCAACCTTCAAACAAATGGTAGCTATTGTCCTGACCACAGTTTTAGTGATCTGAGCCTATGCTGATTTTTCAGTCCAGTAAGGGGCTAACAAGGAATAGATGAGAACTGGGTAACTCTCAAAGCCCTGTTGTTCTCCCAGCTCTAGAAGATATCTTGGTTTCTTTTCCTAGGCTTGAAAAGTTTTGATAGAAACCATCTCCTTATCCCCTTCTTTGTCCCCAAATTTAGAGTTGTTAAATCTTGCAGGGCAGAATTCTCTGTAGGGAATCCTAATAGATCTCAATCATAGGGACCAATCTCAGTTAAATTATTAAAGATTTCATAAAGAAAGAGGCAAAGATTCCAATATAATGTGTCTAGGATCACAATTTGCAAGTTTTTCACATAAAGATGGCATAGTTAACCTTTGATGTTTTTCTTCTAGGAATAGTCTTATAATAGTATTCTTTAATCTTATGAATAGGTAATACTGCTTAATTGATGTCCAGGGAATTTCAAAGCACCTGAGAGGAAATTTATAAGAAAATTTTATAAGACATAGAACCTGTGTTGATAAATACCAAGAATATCCTTATAAAGACTTTAAGTTTATCACAAAATATATTACATAATTATGTATTACAATTTCCTGCTTTTTCACTTAATATCATATTTCTCAATAAAAGGTATTGTAGATGATTTGCATTTATCATCTTTACCTAGTTGTAAAAACTTGAAAGTTTTTGCTTCACATTTTTCAATATCATGAATGACTTGATGGGTCAAAATAGAACATGCATTTCTATGCATATTTCTTTGTATGAATTTCTGGTTATTCCTTGGGAAAGATTCTTCTCAGGGGAATTATGGGGTCGAATATTTTAATATTTTAAAACTCTTGATAATATATTATAGTATTATTTGACAGTATGTTGGTTTCATTTTGTATTTCACACATACATGATAATTCCTGTCTCTTTGCAAACTCAACAGAACTGAGACTTTTCTAATTCATTGTTTCACAAGTGTATAAACCTAATCATACTGTTTATCTCAATTTTTGCCCTTCCTCTTTTTGCTTATTTTTTTTCATAAGAAAAAAGTTCATAGCTTGAACCCTACCCCTCTCCATACAATTATCCTTATATACTTCATTGCTGTAAAAGAATGCTTAATCCCAAGTATCTCCTAACCAGAGATTTATTCCCATAAGACCAATCTCTAATTTGTTGTTTCCACTGCTCTCTTAACTGAAAATTCGTGGTCAGGGCTCACTATTCCAGGGCTTGAGAAACAAATGCATTAAGCAACCATCTCTGTACATTTACACAAGCCAGTGTTTTATGTAAGACCCTAAGAGTTTTATCTCCAACCAAAGGCAATCATTCTGCCCACATCAGAACTTTGTCTAACGTTCCGGTCTGACCCAGAAACAAAAGCCTGACCTTGTCATGAAAACTTATTTTCCAGTCAATGATTAATTTCTGTCTGACTTCCTTTATTTAAGCATATTTTCAGGTCTTGTGAGGTAACTATGGCAATAGACACCTAGAAGGCGAAAAAGATCTTTGTTATTAATTTCTACATGCAGAGATGGGTCAGGTGTTCAGTTGTGTTATTATGCAAATCCCCAAACATGGCAATGGATAACCTGCTGGGAATGTTCATACCAGGAACAAAATACCCTTTTAAAGATTTGTACTTTGAGGTTAATTTTTTGTTAAAATTTAGAGAAGTAGTACTCTTTGAAAATGAGCAAACTAACTTTGTCTATTATTAAGAAAATGTTAAGTTTTCATTCATTGGAATGGAAATATGTATTGCGTATTCACTGGTAGATCCAAATGTAGGTGTTTTTTTAAAAGCTTAACTTGGTTTGTTCACTTGTCAGAGAAAGTAGTGTTTTCTAATAAACTTGTAAATGTCCTTTGTAAATAAATGTTTTTTGAAGGTTTTCTTTTCTACCTGTTCTTTGCAATAATAAAGAGATTCTTTCAGCTTTGAAGTCAGTGCTCTTTTGAAAGGACTCAAACACTGGATGTTTATTCCAAACACAGAAACTCCTTGAGAATTATGGAATAAAATTTAAGATATCATCAATGATGAAAGGAAAAGTCCTTATTTTATCATTTACAGCTAGAATGTGTGATTTTACTTTATAGTTAAACTTCTACCTTACAATGAAAGACAAATGATTACATTCTAATTGTTCTATTGTAGACCAGAAAAGTTAGCCAAAGTTCAAATCAGGTCAGTGCTAGTCTTTTTTACCTAAGAATTTCTTCACATTTTGCAGTTCAAGGGCATAATGTTTTGTCATAAAAATAATGCCTTATGTAGTAATTTTCAACTTAAGCTAGTACTTTATGAAATTTCTCTAGTGCTCCATTGGAAGTCTTATATTCTGCCTCTCAGATGGCACCAGTTTAAAGGATTATAGCTCCATGACCTGGTAATCAACTAACCAGTTTCTCACAAAACAATGGCATAGGGGGAAAAAAAGACTTTTCTGAATATTTTAGTTTCAAAGTTACCATGGGAACAAGATACATTGGCTTTATTAACATAATCTTTTCATTTTTCTCAGTACTTTTCCTCTCTAGAAAGGATTCTTCTTTGATATGATCACAATTAAACAATGGATTCTGAAATTGAACTGGCATTTTAGAAGTTGGTAACAATGTAAAACGATTTTACTTATCTGAAAAGCACACTGGTTTAAAGAAAATTTATAGATAGCTTTTCAAGGTTTGTCATTTCTTATTAGGGCCAATACGGCTCAAGTTTTGCTTTCTCAGGGTATAACATCATAGGAATTTTCCACTAAATCATTCTTTTTCAATAACGGTCATGGTCCATCTTCATTTTTGTGTAACTCCTTAGTCTGTCAGGGTTGCCTTTTTGTGATTTTTCTCTCTGTGTTTATTCCAGAACATGCACATAAATATGCTAGGTGACAAAGTTATAACAACTAAATACCTCGACAACATATATAATTAGCCTAAAATATTTTTCCAAGCTCCTACCATATACAAAATACAATGTTAGGTAATGCTGAACTACAAAAAGATATATGCCCAGAACTTAAGAGAATTTTGAATGTCATGTTTAAAGTATAATGTATTTTATTTAGTCATGATCCCAAGTAGGTATTTTTAACCCATGTACAGCAAAGATTACATATTTGAATTTTTCTTTGAAATTCATATATGTTACCTAGAAAAATTCAAGGAATAAGAATTTGAAGAGAGAAAAATTCTCATTATGTTCCATTGTTTTGGGTGTCTCAAAAGTGGAACACTAAGCACTGGTTAATCTAATGCATTAGTTTGATAGTTAATTCGAGGTTTATAAAATCAATGGTAATGAAACTAGAATGCATTCTGATCCCTCTGTTTCTTTTTCTTTTTCTTCCTTTTTCTCACTTCATATTTTAACACTAAGGCTCAAAGTTTAAACCATGAATTTATATATTTTACATTGTTATCTTAAAATCAGAATAATTCCTGAATACTGCTTCAAAATATTAATTTCTGTAACAACACAGAAAGCTGCATCAGAACAAAGGGGAAAATAAACTAGAGTGTCATTTTCTCTTATAAAGTAAGCAGATGTCGTTAGGATTTCTGATCTTATTAATTTCTCCGGGAAACTGACAAGCTACTAAAGCAATGGATGGTTATTGGGAAAATAACACAATGCTGAACTGATGAAATAAATAGAAAACTATGAAATGACTTTTAATTATCACAGTGCCTCTCAGAGATACTATGGAATTGAAAGCGTTTTCCAATTTCATTATTACAGTGTATATGGAAGCTTTCCACAAATGTTAGTTATTTTGAATGATATCTTCAAGAAAAAGTAAATACAGAGCCAGAGTTTATTCCAGAGAAACATTTTAGTGTAAGTTATCTATAGGACAAACTGCACCATACCTTTCTTACTCAAAAAGAATCTTGGAAATATGACCCAATCCAAAAATGGGCATCTGAGATGAATACACACTTCCCAGAGGAAGAAATACAAATGGCAAATAAATATATGAAAAAATGTTCAACATCAATGGTAATTCAGGAAATGCAAATTAAAACAACACTGAGATTCCATCTCAGTCCAGAAAGAATGGAAAAGATAAAAAAAAAAAAAATCAACGATAGCAAATGCTGGAGGGGCTGTGGGGAAAAAGGAACTCTTCTCCACTGTTGGTGGGAGTAGAGACTGGTGTGGCCACTATGGTAATCAAGTGTGGAGATTCCTCAAGAATCTAGAATTAGAGATCCCATTTGATCTAACTGTCCTGCTTCTGGGCATTTTCCCAGAAGAATTGAAAACATCATATCACTGTGATATTTGTGCACCCATGTTTATAGCAACCCAATTTGTAATAGCTAAATCTTGGAAACAACCCAATTAAGTGCCCATCAATCAAGGAATGGTTAAAAAAGATGTGGTATTTTTATACAATGGAGTACTACTCAGCTATCAAGAAAGATTGCATCACGGCTTTTATAAGTAAATGGACACTACTTGAGACCATACTCATTAGTGAGATAAATCATTAGTGAGATAAAATAAATTATTAGTGAGATAAATCATTAGTGAGATAAATATGTAAGATAGCTAAAATGACTACACTGCTGAATGCATTAGTTATTGAGAAAGATAGTTTAATATTCATATGATTAGATCAATTTTACATGTCTATGTCTGTTAATCTAAACAACCATGTTGAAAGTAATGATATGCAGTATTACAACCACTGTCAAATTCTTATCATCTTGTTTAGTAAACCTATAATGTTACTGTTCCGGATTTGCTGTTGTCGTTTGTTTGTCTCTTTTGCTTTTTGTTTTTCTTTTCTGTGTCTTTTTTCTCTTGAGTAAAAAAGAAAGAAAGAAAGAAAGAAAGAAAGAAAGAAAGAAAGAAAGAAAGAAAGAAGAAAGAAAGATTCCTTAAGAAATCCAAGAAATTCTAGGGAAAAGCATCTGTAAAGATTTTTCTTATGTTATAGAAACATAGGTGAGCTGTCAAAGATTGGTCCAGTCAACATGACCATCTCATATTTTGCATTTTTTAAAGTTTTTATGATGATCTAGTAATTGTGAGTTCTAGGTCTTAGGAACATCGGAAAATATAATAGAGCTGTACATATGCAGGTATTCAGCTTTAACATAGTGAGAGATCTGCATTCCATTGTATTCGTGCTTATGAACATCTTGCCTAGTTTCTAAAATAGTAAATTGCTCTACAATGTAGTTTTATTAATTAAGTGGACTTATAAATAATTGATAAGCTTTTACTTTGATAAAGTTGACTAGTCACTGTAAAATACTAAATAACTTTGACCCAACTACAGTAACTGTTTTCTACTTAAAATATGAGCTGTTAGAATGTCCTTAAGGGTGTAGATTATAGCAAGCAACTTTTCCTTCTTACTGTTGAATGATACTGTTTTCACGAATTTGTCAGAGGCATAGAAGTATGTTATTATGCGTGTCTCAAGACTATCGGTGTTACAGGCCTCATACACGAGTACAATTTGAAGTTATGAAGACTGACATGAAGAACATAGAAATGACTACATTTTCTCGTAAAATCTCTTCTTTGGTCCCTAAAATCCTCTCAACTAGTTTTCCACGATATTCCAAAGTTTCAACATTTGGAACTCATTTGTTTAGCTTTAAGCACGGAGAGGGGTCTAAATGTTGTCAGTGTTGACAATGGTTTGACTCATTTCACATTTCAAGTAGAAGAATATGGAAAAGCAATAAATGTAGACAAGTGGTTAATAGATGCTCTGAGATATTTAATGTGGCCTCACACTCTTCAAACCCCTGTAGGCATTGCTTTATTACAGTAGAATAAAGTAATTGCTGTTTATAAAAATGGGCCTGAACTAGCAACATAAAATGGTAGATCTTATTTTGTACATTATGTTTAATAATGAAAGATGTAAAATACAATTTAAAAAAGAATTGAAATAGCGTGATTAAAAAAATCCAAGTTAGGTGATTTTGGGAGGATAACTGTGGTCATATGAGTTGTAATTATTGCTTGATATTGTTAGACAGATATAATACTATAGTATATAAGTACTTAAGTGCACATGTAGTATGTCTAGAGAGAGGAAACTCAGTACAGAGGTATAAATAGAACTTAGTACCTTATTGTTTCATAAAAAAGCAGAAAATGAAAGTCAGATGTTTCGATTTATGCTGTTTATTTTATGCATTTTCCTTCTTCCAGGGATGATTGTTTTTAATAAATTCTTTCCCAAATGAGGTATACGAATTCTTCCTTCCCTTCTACCTTGCAATGAATGCATATCACTTATTTATTTCTTATAAGCAGTCTCTTATAAATTGACCAGGTAATGTTCTTAATGGAGCCACACATTCTGAGCAGATAATGGCCCTCGAATGAAATATACATGTCAGACCTTACTAAAATAATGAGAGAAAATAAACTTGTAGTCAAAAGAAAAAGTGTTAATTTCCTAAATGTTACACCATTATAGTTGTTCAGTCACAACCTTTAATTTCATTAATGCCAATCTTATTACACCAAAGTAGTCCCTCTTTTAAAATTGGAAATAATTAGAATGACCCAGCAAACCAATGTTCACAGTGGGAGATACGTACAAACTCCGTGCTTGAGACTTAGCTTTCAGAATTCTTGGGGAAAATACTAAGCTATGTAATTCAGAAATATTAACCGTAATATTCTTACAAAAGTACAGTAGTAAAAGAAACATGATTTTCATGTTTTCTTGTTCTGAACAACTGTGACTCTTTGGCTGTTTAGTTTCCATTGCTTAGAAGTTGCCTAAGAAAGTCATCTGCTTGATAATTCTATGATGAAGTAATTGGTGAAGAACAGTTTGATCATTTGACTAGAAAGTGACTTTAGGTGATATTTTTAGTGAGCTGATCCACATTTTTATATAATCAAACCCATTAATAAATGAATATTTAAATATTCCCTCCTTATTCTGGTAAATAAGTCCGTTTTCAATCAAATGATCCATTTTTTTCAGTAAGTAGGCTTCAGACTATTATCTAAAGTTCTGCTAAATTGCTCTTCTAGAAATAAAGCAGAGAGAATTTTAAAAATATCTACTGCTATTCATATAGTAGTGGAAATATTATGTCAAATATTTGAGTAATGTGGCTTAAATTATACCCTTTTAAATGGCTATAAATGAGAAAGAAACTATGAATAAAATTATGATTATAGAATTTAAGAAAGGTCAGGGCAGACTGTACCACAAGCAGATATAGAAAATGAACTCCAGATATTTTCAAAGGCCCATTTCCCATCGGTCAGCTTCATTTGATGTCTTCATCTGTTTGGTTGTTATGTTCAGCTGAAGAAGGTAGGCTTCATGAATGCTCAAGTGCTCATTATCATTATGAGTTGATTTAATGCTTTTTTGTGGTCTGTCTGCAGGATGGTCTCTATACCCATCTTTAGAAATATCACATAGTCCTATAGTATTCCTTATGATGAGACATTGAAGATAAAGCTAACTAAACATTTCTGGAAACTTAATTTATGATTGTACTGTCTTGAGAATGGTTCTAGCATCAGAACTAGAAACTTTTTGGATGTGTTTACCTAGAAAGAGCAAAGCAAAAACGCTGGGAAAATTCTGATAGTGTTCATTATAGCATGAAACCATGATAGTGTTCTCTTCTGTAGCTTACACATTCTGATGATCTTCATCCCCAGATAACATTCCTTCCTGGCTGTAAAATAACCAGCGCGTCCCAGCTGTTGAGTCACAATTCCACATCTCTGAAGTGGCACTGTGTCCTGAAAATTGGAGGTTAAGTGTAGAAGTGAACTAGCCCACATTCTGGCAGACAGTAGGAGCTTTGCGAATGGAAGAAATGATGGAATTAGGAGCATAACTGTCTGCTTGTTTATTCCTCAGTTCAGCAAATAATTATAGCAGGCTTCCCCCAGAGCTAGCCTCTGTGCTAATGCCAGAGTTAAAAAGGAGAAAGTACCAGGTGAGCCAATTTTCTTCATGAAGCCCTCACAAGGAAGATCTTCATTATCATCCATTGTGTGTCAGTCCCTTTGGGATTCTTCATCTCTGTGCCCGAGAAGGTACCAGCAGTTACACTGTTAGCGTCTGTTCTTTATAGTACTTTGCCTCTGATAATGTGCTCTAACTATTTCTAATGCAGGTGGAAACTTTACTCATCTTACAAGGCTTCTTAACTTGCATCTCAGACTTATTTTTTATCTTGTTTATTTTTATTAGTACATAATTAGGGTACATGATGCTTACATTTCTTTTGGGGGAGTTGGTATGTGTGCATAACACATCTTAACTCCATTTTATCCCCATTTTCCCCTCCTTCCTCCATGCTTCCTTTGTCTCTTGATCTCCTTCCCCTTTGAGAAAGATCTATTGTCCTGCTTCCTATTATCTTTGCTTTATTTTTACTTTGGCTTTCTAGTAAAAGAGAAACCATGTGACATTTAAGGCTGTGTGTCTGATTTGTTTCACTAACAGTATGATCTCGAGGTGCATCCAGTTTCCTATAAATGACTCAAGTTTAACACTTCTGTGGCAAAATAGTACTTCACTGTGTGCAAATACCATATTTTCTTTACCAGTTCATCTATTGATGGATAGGTAGGCTGCTTCCAAGATATGGCTACTATGATTTCTTTTCTGTTACAAACATGGATATGCTTGTGACATTGAATCATGTCTTTAACTCTTTTGGGAATATACCCAGAAAAGGAATAACTGGGTCAAATGGAATTTGTATTTTTAGTTTTTTGAGAAATTTCCTTGGTGGTTGTACTAGTACACGTTTCCACTAACAATGTAGAAGGGTTCCTTTTGCCTGGATCCTCTCCAGCATTTGCTATTATTTGATTTCTTGGCAATAGCCATTCTTTCTTGGACAAACTGAACCTTAGTGTTGTTTTAATTTTTATTTCTCTAATGGCCAGCAATGCTGAGCATTTCGTCATGTATTTATTGACCACTTGTATTTCTTCTGTGAAGTATCTTGATTTGACTTGCCCTTTTTTTTTTTTTTTTGGTTCTGTCTTTTACTTTGGGGGCATCTAGACTGCCCTGTGTATAAGTACTTTTCACCAACTGTAATGTTAATATGACTTATGATAAGGACTATCAGAGGAATGGCCACATTTTGATTTCCTGGGAGTAATTTGGAACGTATGAGCACAGGTATTTGATGAAGCAATTGAAATTTCTACTATTGTTACTTATGATTTTGGAAGAAGTGGCCCATTAAATACCACTTATATAACATAATGGTTATTTAATAACATAAAAAGATGAATGTGAAATGTGTAAAATATACTGGCAGTGGCCGTATTTAGAAATAACTGTGAAGAGTTTGTCCTGATAATGTTATTATACATTAACATTTTATTTAGATAAGATTAATCCACCAAACACAAACTAAGAATTAGTCTCATTACAGAGAAAAAAAGCAAGTAACTCTTCTTGCAAACTGTTTCCATGTCCTTTGGAGGAACTGAGGACCTAAAATAGGAACTCATTTTACCCAGCGAGAGGACACACTGGAGTCTTCACCACAAATCAGAGTATGAGCAGCTACAGAAGTTCCTAGTTTTCCAGAAGCCAACATATTTTAAAGAGATCAACTTAGAATGTGAAGAACAATGAAATAAACACACATCTCTCACTAAAGGAATGAGAATGGTTTGATGTGCTAGATATGGTGGTACCAACATGGTCTTTGTATGTGTAGGTGTCTTGGTGATAATGTACAATGAAGCCACCCATGGGTGAACTACTGATAAATCTGTGCTAATAATATTTCTTTTATCCTGTATGTTTCATTCTGCTTCTAAACAACGTGAATATATTGACTTCGAAGTTTTGTCCTGTCTGCCTTTTTTGGCTAGACCAAAATGGATGTCATGTAAAAAATTAAGCAACTTTACATTATTCTGCCTTTTAGGCCCAGGTATTTATTTACTGTGAGTAGCATGGTACACTTTATTTACCTTTTGTAAATATATGGTTTTTCCATGTGACTTATTTTCCTTCATAAGAAATTTATGCCTCCATTAAATGTTATCCATCATCCCTTTAACATGCATATCACAATCCATCATGTATAGTACATCCTATTAATTTTTCTTTCCTCAAAACTAAACGTGTAACCCTGTGTTTCTTTCCCCCCTGTGGTTTCTGTGTTGAGATCAGACCATGGGGAAGGCAGGCAGGTTGAAAGCAGCGACTCCAGTGATCAAACAAAGTGAGAGCTGACATGGTAGCTTGGGCTAGGGTGCCAGTTATAAGGATATTGAAAGATAGTTATCATTTGGATGAAGTTTTGAGGGTAAATGTAACAAGTGAGTATGTAGGGCTAGAGAAAGGGAGTTTTTAAATCTGCTGTCAATGGTTATAACCTCAACAACTGGAGGAGGAGAATCAGAAGTAACAGACAGAAAGAGCTGGTACATAGCTTGCTTTGGAGATTATCATGGATTTGCATTTGCATGCGTAACTTTTAGGAGACCCAAGTGGAAATGTCAGTAAGGCAGCAGATAAAGGGGTCTGTAATTGGTAGAAGCAGCCCAGAAGGAGGCCACAGATTTATAAGGCATAGGTATGAAGGTGATATTTAAAACTTGGAACAGGTGTGAATCATACGAGGTGTGACTATAGATTTAAAAAGGAGAAAAAATCTAATTGCTCCAAATTAGGGAGTTTATTCCCAAAAAACTCTGAAATTGTAAATAATCATATTAGGAGTGACTTTTAATTTAAAAAAGCAGAAAAAATAAAAATATACCAAATTAGGGTATTGGAGGAATATGGATGAGTCAACAAAGAGATCGAGAAGAGCTGTATAGAAAGTGAGAAAGAAGTTGTACTAATTAAATTTTTTCAAAAAGGAAAAAAATGACTGCATAGTGTGGCTCCTGTCTCTATTTCCAACTACTTAGGAGGCAGAAGCAGAAGGATTGCAGGTTAAAGGTACTACACTTTTGGTATTTTAGCAAGAATCTGTCTTAGGAAAATAAAATTTTTTTGGTAAAGGGCTGAGTGTGTAGCTGGGTGGTAGAGTGCTTTCCTAGCAGCCATGAACACCTGAGCTTCGTCCTCAGCACGAACCAACCCAAAAGGGAGAAAATGAACTACATCACTGCTATTAATGGGTCAGGCTGATGAGAACTAAGAAGTAATCAAGGCACTTATCAGAATGGAGATTATTTTAAACCGTGAAATAGAAGGAGATAAGCCACTATTTTCAGCATATTAAATAGGACATTCTTAACAGTTAAACGGTGTTTGTGAATATGAAGTTTATAGGTGGTGTAAGTAAAGTGCTATACAGATTTATGAAGATAATACTTATCATTGTAGTATGTTAATTAAAATCTATTCTTGCTAACTACTTGCAATGTTAGTTTCTTTTTTCTGATTATTTTAGGAAAAGCTAATCCATTGTATTGAAAAATATTTCAATGTCCATTTCCTTGTGAGACTGTTTTTGTTGGTCTCTGAAATGGACTGATGTATACCTCCTAGAGAGGACAATGTATTTTCTTCCTAGCTTATATTAGACAGATTCAAATATCAGACACTATATAACAGTGATATTATAAGGTTACAGGAAGGTTAATGCTATTTAGGCAGATGGTGAATTGCAAATTCAAACTGTTGTCACAGAAATGAATATGTGAACTTACATTGGTATGTCAAATAGAAGAAAAATGTAATAGAGTGTTTTCTAAATATACACATAGATTTATTATTAATAGCTCTCTCATAGTAAAAGTAGTTATTCCTCACAACAGACTGATTATTATGTTCTCACTCATCAGTCATTACAAAAATAGTAATTTCAGTTACATTCAGTGTATCTTTAACAGTTGTTTTGATGCCATTTTCCTAGGCAACATGACTTAAACATTTTCTTTAAGGAAAATTTACTGTATTAAGTATAATTTCTAATTTATAGTTGTATTATATAGCCATCCTTTTGTCTCCAGTATCAGGTTTCCTAGTGCTTATTGCTCCTACTTGAAAAAAGTGTAATTTCCATAAGTGCATTATATTTAGTTGTATTCTCTTTGGTTGCTTTTTCCTCATATTTTTCTAATATCACTTTATAGCCCAAGTCTTCCATATCAAGTACTAGAATTGCCTCATTTATTCAAGAACATCCTCTAGTCAATGCGATTCAGTTTCTTAAGGAAAGGTGGTATTTTTTAAAATTCTGTAAAACTAGCTATATCTTGGAGCATTAAAAATGTTTTCTCTGCTATTTTAAGAAATGCCTTACATTTTGACATGCTACCTATTAGAAAACATGATTTGTTTTCTAAAGCAATTCCCAAAGATGTGCTTCAGGAATCATGGGGTACCTGCAATGGCTGTCGGGTGAACCACTGCCCTTTATATGCAGCCAGTCCAATCGTGTCACAGTTTGAAGTTGCCACTCAGAAATGCTGCGGCTCACCCCAATAAATGCAAACTTATTTAAATGAGGGTCATGTGGGTAGCTTTCAGAATTTCAGGATGTTGTAGCCAGGGGTTACAGAGAGAACAACTGCATACAGGACACAGTTTATAATATTGTTTTATAATAGTCACCCAGAATTATAAACAAGAAAGTGCAGGAAAATCTGTCCACAACACTAAGACCCAGGATATTTAGCCAAGGAACTGGATCCCACAGCAATGTCCTGCAAGAGTCCAGCTAGAGACCCAAATGCATGACAATGCCACCCACAAATCCAACTGGAAATCTAAGAGCCCACAATAAGGACTCACTCCAGTCTATTTACAGTTCTGTGCCAGGACGGCCAAAGGTCAGCGGTAGAACTAGAAAGTCTATGCCAGCGGGGTGAAGGAGTTGTGCAGTGGGTTGAGGGTTCTACATGGGAGCCAAGAAGTCACGCTCAAAAGAAGAAGCGGGGCTGCCCTGAAGAGTACCACAGCCATTCCCAGCGGCAACGAGGACCCGCACTCCTCCGACGATGAGAACTGTCGAGCACAGGTCAGGAAGCCCAGGGTGACAAGCTTCTCCAGCACATATCTTCCCCTCCGGAGCCAGGAAGCGATGCACAATGTGAGGAGCAGAGCTTCTGCAACGTGAACCACAGCCACTCTCATTGATGAGGTCCTGAGCTCCCCCTTTGATAATGGCTGAATCCGTGTTGAGGACGCCAGCATGACAAGCACCTCCAGGAGAACCATTGGCTCGAACAGCAACTCTTGAAAGAATCCACAATGCCTCTCTCTTCTTCTCCACGTCTCTATTTATGCTGGCAACTTTCTTCAGGTGGGCCATCTTTACTCAACACCAGCTGAATTAATTCAGCTGGTGCTAAGTTGACCACCAGTTTTTAATCCATAACACAGGAACTCACTGGATGGTGAGTAAGTCATTATTTATGAAAGATCTTATTAATGTAGAGATTCCTCTAAACATTTCCAAGCAGTAAAGAGGGGAGCAGCTGCCTAGAACTATGCCATGGATGGAGTAAGGTGACCCGATCAAAGCCAAGTTAAAGGGAAGGCATGAGGCTGTATTTTATAATCTTTCATGTTTTTAAATGAACTTTTATTTAGCAGGTACATTCAGTGCTCTGGCATTAGAACATTAATCTGATTTGTTTAAAGTCAGGTGAAATCTTGTAATGACTATTAGTAATATTTCTACTACTCAACACAGGGAGGTCACAAATACAATAGGAACATTACGTTTATTTCCCTATTTCCATACCTAATATGTATATATGTATCCATACAAACACCTTTGTCTATACATCAAAAATCACACATATGTATTTATGTATGACAAATGTACACATATTCTAATATTCTTATTTGGTGCTAAATATTACTCGATGCTTAATACTCATTATTATGAATTTTATAGGCTTGTGATAGTAAGATGTATTTAGAAAGTTTCATTAAACAAATATATAAATACCTTTGAATTAAATCTGTTGACATTTTATGGTTTTGAAATTTTTCACCAAAATTAAATTTTTGTATTTTTGATTGTATTGTAATACATTTCTATATCTAATGCTCTAAAAGGAAATACACAAAGATAAACTTTAAAAACATGTATCCTTGACAGTGGACAACAAAAAAAATCTCCAACTTTGTTTATAGCGTATGAATGCAAGTTAAATGTAAGAGGAAACAATTATGGTTTTGTCCTTAGCATGCTACATGTTATACAATTTAATCTATTTTTCTATTATCCATTTTCTCTTAATTAAATTTCACTGTGCTAAACAAGATGATGTACATATATTTTTTGAACTCCTTTTACATTCTGGTCACATGTGTATGTATAGATGAAATGTGACATCTAGAACTACAGGACAATGGTGTAAAATACTGTAAACTCATTTTTGTACAAATTATTCCCATTGGGAATAAGCTGCATTGGAAGTGTGCAGTGTGCTATCAGACCTCTAAGGAGCTCCATCAGTCTGAGCAAATACTAGACTTCATGGTAGAGGTGATGTCTACTTGCTGAGAAGTAGAAGAAACTCTTTGTGCCGCCATGACCCCCTACATCATCTTCTGCTCTCTCCTAACAACTGTGTTCCTTATAAACACATTTCAGCCACTGCTGCTTTTTAGAGTTGCTTAAAAGCTGGAGCAGAATCAGCATCATCATAGAAATGTCTGGGAGCTTATCATTAATTCTCTGCACATAGAATGATGGATTAGTGTTGAATAAGTGTGATGTAGGAAGACTCATTAAAAGCTTTTTAGTGCTTTATGTAGCTTGGGTGAATTGGATTATGGAGATGGAGAGAACCAGATAGGGTAAGGCAACAGGAAAAACCAAACACTGAGGACTTGTGCCAGCTGAAATCTAAATTGTGAGTCTCCTGACCCAGGCTCCCAGAGAGCAAGGCTTACACATACGCACTATGGTGCCTGGTTTTGTGTAATTTTATAGAGAATGAGTATGAGGGTGAAGAGGGAGGACATACAAGAAAGGAGCCCTAAATTCTGGCCCGAGTGACTGGCTGAATGGTGGTACTTTTCAGCAACACAGGAAAACACAACAGCAACCATAGGTTCACAGTGGATCCTGCTGCACTCAGCGCCGGCCATGTGGTATTTGAGGCATCTTCAGAGCATCCAGCTGGATGAATAGATCAGAGTGGGTTTTTTTGTGTGGTCTGCTTAGTATAAGTTATTGGCCATTGAACTACATATGCTTAAATAAAATCCTATGAGTAAATAAGATCATTTGAGGATTATATGGTTAAAAATAGATTCAGGTGTGGCTCTAATACTGACACATATCAGGTCTATCTACGAGGTTTATAAAAACACATAATTTGACTTAGTAGAAGTGCACGTTTGTGTGTGAGGTGTTTATTAATCACTTTACACACTCCGATTACATATTCACTCACAACACTGTGTTGAGGGGAATAGGATTGATAACATGAAATCATCCAGGTTGGGAGAAGCTACAGTGTCAAAGCCAGCAAATAGTATTAAAAACAAAGGACCTTTATTTTCAAAACTCTGGTCTACAAGCATATCATGGGTAGTAATGAGGCCAAAGGGTTTATATTTCTAGCAAATTTAGAGAGGATTCTGTTGCCATCCAGGGACCATATTTCAAAAACCTTTGAGTTAAATCATATAGTCAAAAATATCTCTGATTTATTTAAGCTATGTAGTAATACTAAATTTTTAAAATTAGAGACTTCTTCTGTAGTTATTCTCTCCTAAGAATTGACTCTAATGATACAAAGGATACCCAAGATACATCTCAAACTACTTGAAAATACTTTCCAAGGTTACATACATGGAATTGATTAAATAGATAATATAACCTTAAACTTCCAGGCAGGTGCATTTTTATTTTAAATTTGATTATTTGTTGCATTTTAGTTGCTCAGAGTCCCATTTTTTTCATTGTACTAAAGAAGTTATTTCTTTAGAGAATATTAAAAATGAGTTTTTTCTCCCAATATTGTGAGTAGAAAATTTAGCCAGATCAAATAACAAGGTTTAGGAAAGGAATGGAGTGGTATAAATATTTTATTATTGTGTCTCTTCAATGTATTATATTGAATAATTTTTGCCCTCAATTAGCTTTTTATCTAAAAGAGAAAATGAATTAAGCATTTGCCTTAAAAAGTCAGGAGTATAAAGACAAGAGAGCTAAGTAATAAATACCTACGAGGGAGTTAAATGAGAAGGACGTTCAGATTATGTGACTATAGATTTTGCAGACAAAAAGGGTCCAAATAAGCACAATGCTAAGGTATTTGATATCTTCTCGGATTACCTTGTGGTTTGACATTCATTGTCCAGAATCTGGCCCTCACAAGGGTGACTTCAGGTCTCCGGGCAGACTTGTTAATTAAAGCATCTAATGATATGTAAAACCTGAGTGCCCGTTACTAATTTATATGACCTTATCTTAGAAGGTCTAGAATACTAGAGTTGGTGTGACTAGCAATTCCTCTGACTGGAAGTAAACATAAAATGTTTTATTTACTAAAATCATCTTCAACCAAGAAAGATCAGAGCCAAAGAAACTAGTTGGATATGTTAAATAACTAGGTAAGCTGGTCATAAGGACTTGTTTTTATTCATAATATCATCATTGTTAATAGTGTATATTGATTACTCAGTGTTTCCCTTGTGTCGATCATTGCATTTCAAGATATTGACAGGCAGTACGGAAGGCGATTAAGAGAGTAGGCTGTAAGGTCTGGTAATCTAATTTCGAATCTGGAATTTTTTAAATTGGTGTTTCTTTTTTTCTCCTCTGTTCATTTCTGAGGAGGGTTCAAATTGGTGTTTCTTTTTTCTCTTCTGTTCTTTCTGAGCAGTCCTATTTTAGCAGGACTATCTTATAGTATTTTTGTAAGTATTAAATAGCAGTATTCATGTAAAACCCTTAAAATGCTGTCCATTATATGATAAGTCCTCAGTGGTACATATGATCATATTATCTCATTTAATCCTCACAATAAACATTATCACTAAAGCCATTATTAGTTTAATTTTATACATAACAAAAATTACACTCAAAACTACAGTGCTTTGTTCAGTGTTTTACTGCAAGTAATGAAGCCAGGATTTGAACTTCATTCTGTGTAAATCTTAAGTCTGAGTATTCCCAACAGAAGTGTGTTTGCCAGCTTTCCCATGGGTGGGTCAAACTACCTGACATACAGAATTTAATTTGGCTCACGATTTCACATGTTTTAGTCCATGGTCAGATGGTTACAGAACAGAAATATCATGGCAGAAGGGCATGGTGGAGCAAAGTTGCCCACTTCATGGCCCTGGGGAAGCAGAACAAACATCCAGAACACTAGAGAGCAACATACTCTCCAAAGGTCCCCCTAGTGACCCGCCTCAAACTGGGCCCAACCTTCTAACAGCACATTCACCCATGAGCATCTGAGAACCATTAAGCTCATCGATGAGTAGAAAGCCCCATGATCTAATCACTGCCTCAGCAGTCTTTTAATACAGTGAGGATGACAATTAAGATTACTTTGCACAAGAATCAAATTAACTGAATTTATTGCCTTATCAAATACCCGCTCTTGTCTTGAAAGTACTTAGATGGAACTGCCAATGTTTTGAATGGAACTTTTAGCTATTATAATATACTATTCAGTGACAATCAAGCTTCCCTTGCTTATGTTTTTTTTTTCAAAGGTGAAGTTTTACATCTTTACTGTGCTGTACTTTAACATATCCTGCATCAGCCACTGTGTGATGGCCATCTTCACATTCTTGATGGAATCCATAATGGAGAATCCCAAGTACCAAAAATAATAATCTTTTAATAAAAATAATCTACACTTGTCCCTACCTCAAGCTCTGAATCCCTAGGCTTTAATATCATTATTATTAAATATTTGTCAAGTTCCTATCATGTACTTCTATTAGTAAAGAGAACTGATGCAGGGGAGTGAAAATAAAACAAAAATATGTTCCTGTAAATAATTAGCATTTTAAATGTCTTTGTTGATTTCTTTCCTATTTTTAAAATACTGAGTAGTTTGAAAATTCACTTTCTATTTTAATTTTTATTTTTCTCAGTACGTGTTTAAAGTACATAGTGATGGCGCTCATCGTGGGGAGTTGGCGTCCGTACCTAACACACTTCCATTCCCTTTCTCATCCCCTTCCCCTCTTCCCTTCCTCCCACCCTCCAGCTCTTGGTCTTCTTTCCTTTTGCAAACAATTTATCTCCCTGTTTCCTATTATCTTTTATTGTGGTCTTCGTTTATATTTCAGATTTCACATACACTAGAAATCATATGATATTTAAGCTTGTGTGTCTGATTTAGTTCACATAACATTAGACTCTAATTTTGTTTCAATTTATATTATAATTACCATTCCCAAGAGTTTCACAATCTATTACTTATAATGTGAGGTAAATACCTATCTAATAGTTTCTTTAGATTAGTAGGTATTAAATACATGTTGGATGATACATATTTTTGTATTTGCAGTGAGGTTCTAAAACATAATAAATTGATACCCTACAAATTATTAAATGAACTGATATTCAGCCTAACAAGTATTGAATTTTATTGAAATAAATTGTAATGTCCTTTTTGGCATCTACACAGTGGAAGAATCCTCAGTTTCAGTCAGGTAATAATTGATTCCAATCTGGATGGTGTTCTGATTTTTTTCACTCCATCCTTCTAGGCCTTATTTCTTCATCTGTAAAGCTCACTGATTGTACTAAATCAGTTTTGAGACTTCATTCATTTCCATAATTTGGTTTTATGCTAAATGATTAGAAAGGAAAAAAACCCTAAAACAAATTTTTAGTAAACTGTTAAGATCACTTCTGCAGAATCAGTCTTTGATATATCTTTCCTTTCAAGTGAACATTTTATTTCCTAAATGTATAACCATTATCCCTTGATAATTTAGGAGACATCACAAATTCCACAGGAGATCTTGAAATAGACAGTATCACATTAGAATCCCAGCAGGGCTTATGAAGAATATAGATTTAACCCTGGGGAGTCTCATCTCTCCAAAGTACATAATAAATGAACAACTCAAACATACACAGTTTCCTGTTTTCAAATCTACACACAATTGTCATTAAAAATAATCTGTTCTTCTATCTGATTATATCATAATGTTTAGATTAAGCAACTAATTTACATAAAAGTTGTCTCTTTTCCCCTTTGTGTATTATAGAACTTTATTTGCAATTGGGGTGCAAAATTGTGAGAAAGGAATAAAGGGAAAAATTGAAAAGTTTATTTTCAGGATACTTTCATGTCTCCTTTTCATTGTTCCCTACACCCTCACCTCACAAACCATAAGACGTGGGTTTATTCATTTCTTTGGGTTGGTGTTAACACTCCAACCTGAACCCACCTGGTCATTCTTACATAGTTTCTGAAAATCTTGCTCCAGGCTGTCCATGCTTTGAAACAGGTGAATTAGATAATCTAATTAACTTTGTTAATTCAGTCATTCACTTATTAAATTTATGTTCCTAGTGAAATACCTTGATAAGGTGCTGACATTCAATAGGAATCAAATGACCACCCAGTTCCATCTGTTTATTGTCTAGTGTGCAAGACAAGATAGGCAGGAACAAATGGATAAAAGTGTAACTTATTTACTGAGGCCGCATGCTGTGAAGGAAGGAATCGTGAGTTTTGTTTTGTGGGGGCGGGGTTGTTCATTGGGGAATGAGTCTGAAAGATGAGTAGCAGTTTATTAAAGTTGAAGAACGGGCATACCTGAGAAAGGGAGAAATTCGAGGGGCAGGCCAATGTGCAGGGAACTAGTGAACAGTTACAAAGCAGACCTGATGTGAGACTGAAGAGAGGAGGGGGAGCCACATCACTTCATCTACAGTATTTGGAAGTGATCTAAATTCTGGGTGTATTTTTAAGCATGAGGTTAACATACTCAATTTACTTTGAAAAGGAATGGATTAAGCCAATAACTGTATGATGAAAAGATTGGATGGAGCAAGACCTGGGAGATCATAGAATATTCCAGAAAAGAGATGAGAGTAGTTTAGACTGAACTGGGGCTAGATGGGAGTAAAGGGGTTTCAATTTTAGAAGTATCTGATTGAGTCAAAGTTGACAAGACTGGATGTGAGGGGATATAGGAAAAGGAGGGCTCTGTTTCCGATGTGACAGAGAGTTTATCATGTTTCAGATGTAGTTGGATAGAGTCGCCATTTATTAAAATGGGTCGGGGGCTAGGAAACGAATGGATTTTGGGATTTGGAAGGCGCAAAAAATCAGTTTGGACCAGGTGAGGTGACTGTAAGACATCCATGTAGAGATATCAAGAGGGTAGTTAAAGCTAGATTTTTCTCTCCCACTTGTCTATTCTGAGCTCTGGGTGTATACACCCAAGAGTCATAATCACAGAGATAGCAGAAACACGGGGCTGGACAATTTCAATTAGAGATGGGGCACGAAGTGCACTAGCTCCTACCTATAACAATATAATGGTGAGGTGAGAGAGATGATTTGAAGGCTACAAAGGAAACTGAAAGGAGAAACCAGAGGAAAGTCAGAGAGTCAGAAGAAAGTGTTTAAGGAATCATGTTATTTAACATCAGAAATTCACGTAAGAGGAAGCAATTTCCAGGTCCCTAGAATACAGAAACCTTGTCCCAGCTATCATGCACAAAAAACTGTTTAAGTTACGTTAGTAATATGAAACATCACTGAGAGAGCCCGTGAGTTATTTTTCATTCACATGTATATCTTGGTGCCCTCAAGCAATATTACAGATAGATGCCAACTTCATTTTTAGTGAAAAGTATAAGGTATTAACATTAACGATTGACAAGATTGGATGTGGGGGAATTTTCCTTAGTGAAAATTCCTATCAACTGGAAAATCCAAGCAGATAACAGAATTACAATAATTTCTATCCTTTTGTGATATAAAATAGACTAATTATAGCAAGAACATCAATAATTTTCATTATGGTGATTTTCATTTCTAAAATATATTTTGACTATCAGTCCGGTGTTTGGCAGTGTCTTTAGGGATGAAGCAAACACAAGTTTATTTTTACAGGGAGCTGACAGTGGCTAACACATTCACAGTGGGGGTTGGACATGTGTGACTGTTCTGTGCTGCCTGGTGGGGTAGTCATGCATGTACCACTGGTTGCTCCAGCCAGGATCAATGTGTTAAAAACTACTCTTCTGAAAGTTGTCTATAATTGTATACCTGAAGAAAATATTTGTACAAAAATGATAGTTTTTTCAGTTTTTAAAACTAAAATTGCATCAACAACCAGACCAAATTTTATTTCTTCCAGATAAAGGAAGGCATACCATTGTGTTAGTATTTGTGTTGCTGTAACAGAATACCACAGGGGGTGTCATACTGAATAGAAGTTTATTTCTCACCATTCTGGAATCTGGGAAGTCCAAAGTCAAGGTGCCAGCATTTGGTGGGGTTCTTACTCCTCCAGCCTCAAGTGGTAGGAGGCAGCAGGGGAAGAGGAAGCAGAATAGCTATGGAGCCTAACACTATGAACTCTCCTTTTCAAGAGCCTTAACTTCATCCACAAAGGAGGAGCTTCACTAGCAAATTACTTGTTCAATCCTCACCTCTTAACACTGCCACACAGACAGCAAGGGATGAATGCTGGAGGGGACATATTTAAGCCATAGTTGCCAGATAGCTTTTATTTTCTTGGTTATCTACATTACATAGTTTTTTCATGCACTATAAAGTCCTTAAAGTCAACACCTTCTACATTTTGATCGTAATTTTTATCCCCTGGTTGTGACATATAGTCAGTCCTTAAGATAGACTTGATAAATAAGTGAGTGAATGGATGAATAGTTTAGTGCCATGTAGCTTTTTTTATGTTATTTGTTATATCATATGTATGTATGCATTTTAAAATTATTGCGTAGTCAGTATCTTCTACAAACCCAGGAATAAATTTGTTTTTGTCCCACAGAGTGCCTCAGTAACCCATGCAGTTCCTAATACTCTGAATGCAGCCAAAGTATAAATCAACAAGTCTTCATATTCACCTTTATCTTCAATTACATAAGTAATGAGAATTTTTTAAAATTGCATAACTTCATCTATTAAACTGAGGACATTTTATGTTGATTGATAGATTATTGGATATATTGAAAATGGTTAGCAAATAGAAAACAAATATAGGTCACAAGGCAAGTAGAGAATATCTTTTTTACAGGATCAGTAATAGCTAGCATTTAGTATTATTTAAGGCTTTTTACTATATAATCTTCTCAATAGTGCTTTTAGTCAGTGTTACTACAAATCTACAGTTGAGGAACCTGAGTCATAAAGAGATTAAGTCACCTGGCCAAAGATGTATAACTATTCAGTAACTAGACTGGGATTCAATCTCAGACACATTCTGGCTTGTAACGTTCAGCTCATTACAACTAGGTAATACTGTTTTATGGTAGTTTATGAAAAACTGCCACTAGAGAACATTTTTGTCATCCATTTTTCTTAAGGAGTTAATCCACAATACTCAGCTGTTTTGAAAAGGATCTTACTCAGCAATCATTTACAATTATGTTCTCAAATAAAATTTTCTACAATACAACACTATGTTCATTCCTAGTGATCAACTTATTTTTTTTACTTCTTTTCTTCGTTAAGATACTTTCTATTCTACCTGGAAAGTTCAAAAGATTAGCTTTTGTGTCTTTCCAGCCACAAAGTCTACTACTCTGTGGAGGTAAATATTTACCTCTAATGCAATCTGATTAAAGCAAATTGGAGAATCAAAGCTACAATTAGCCATATAGACACAACTGCTTAATTCAAAGAGCAGAGTAAATAAATTGGAGTGGAATGGGCGAAGAGCGCTGCATTTGATCAGCCTCATTAGCGTAGGATTCGTGCTCTTTACATCTGCAATGCCTGCGCTTTCATTTCCTTCAGAGTCTACCTTTGTAAGACAGAATTTTGACATTTTTTTTTTTATTTGCAAGATGGGGGCAAACATTTTTTTGGTAGAAATTTTGAATCATTCACACAATCTGATTTCTTTTTAGCAATGAGTTTCAAGTAAGTTGTTTCACAAAATCAGTCTATTAAAGAGAAGCGGAAAAAATGTTTGCAATACTTTATAATGATTCGATGAGTTGCTTATCCTGGCACTTTTATCTTTCAACAAAATCTATCACTTTGAACTGCAAACTAGATGCTTAAGCATGTGTGAGCTTTCATGGTATTCTTTTCCTAAACAAAACATGTCTTGAATTATTTGAATTTAAGAATATTTATTCAGCAGATTCTACTGCCTGATATTCTTTCAGACAATAGCAGTACAGTAATGAACAAGAAAGACAATATTTTCACTTTTGTGGGGCTTAAAATCTAGTTAAGTGGTAAGTTCATTATTACTTGTTGGTAGTGTTACATACCATGGCAAACATAAAATCGTGCAATGTGACAAAAAATATCCAAGGGAATGTGAAATACTGGATATAGTGCTCAGGAATATTGCTGTCTAGCTAGGTATTTCTTTAAGCATAAGAGACACAGAAGCCAGGAAAGCAACAATTACATTGTGGGGTTTAAGTATTCATAGCTCACCGCCTTGAACTGTTTGAATTACAAAGACTGCTGTTAGTATTTCTGAACAGCAGCAACAAAAAAGTGTTTCTTCCAGGGAAGCAGTGCATGTGGTATGAGTGCTAATTTTTTTCCAGAGAAGCACTGACATTTCTTAATTACTCTCTTCATGAGTAGCCATGTAGAGCGATTACTGAAGACTCAGCAGAGCGTAGTTCTTCCCAATGCCTTGGAGAACAATAATGCTGACAGTTCAGGGCCTCCGTGTCCAACACACTTTCCCTTTCTCTTCATTACCCCAGCTAATTACTCTGGCCAGCGGTTATTGTGTAGCTCCTCTCCCTTTCCACAACCCTTTCAGCTCACTGCTGGCAGTGAAATTTACAGTAACAGCATAATATCCTCTCCCTGCCATGCTTTTCTGCCAGTTATTTAAAGATGTTTCCTATTACTATACAGAGCTTTTGAATCACTTTAATGAGTGATAGTGACGCTCTGGACCAGAGGTGGAGAACTTAGGGCACACATGTTGCATGTTGCATTTCTTTTAAGACAAAAGATATTAATGTATGAGTTGTTTTGCACTACACTAAAACCTCAGTTTTCAGGTTTAACTGCAGTGTAGGCACTTTGAGATAGATAAGTGGGTTTGGGGCTGCAGTTTGAGCACTTGTCTCTCAAAGATTCACTATAGCTGCTCTAGATGGATGGAAATATTACAATGCCACATTTTCTGAAAAAAATTGTTTTCCCAGAAATTCTGACTTTTATAATGAAATAGAGAATTTTTTTTAAAGTCAAGTTACTATGCCAAAAGGAATAGTTTGAGTACCTGCCTATTTAATGCCAAATTATTTATACAATTCAGTTGAAAAAAAAGTTATCCAAAACAGTTTGGCATCACAAAAGCAAAACACTTATATAGTGATTAAATTTTATTTATTTTATTACCAGTTAGGTTACCATAATAAATAAATAGTTTCAAACTTGAATAACATGAAACTCTGCCATTTTAATAAACAGAAAATAAAGTTTCTTCAAGATATTTAAGAGAAAAGTAATCTGATTCTGTTAGGAATATCTTTTTTAAAAAAGTAAAACAGAAAAAAGGGTAGAAATAATACAGAATTTCAAAAAAAACAATAAGAAATCAATACTAGTTAATATATTACATATTGTTATCTTTGAAGTAGTTGTTCAAGTTACGATATCTAGCCATAAAAAATTATCAATCAAACAATGACAACACAAACTATTCTTTTTGATGAACTAACAGAGGATTAGTAGTATAGTTATCTATCTTGCATACTTACACATGCATAGTTATATGTGTATACTATACGGTATCTAGCCATAAAAAATTATCAATCAAACAATGACAACACAAACTATTCTTTTTGATGAACTAACAGAGGATTAGTAGTATAGTTATCTATCTTGCATACTTACACATGCATAGTTATATGTGTATACTTACATGCATATAGTCTTTTCCTTTCTTCCATTTCTCCTTTCTCCTATCCTAGCTGTTCTTTAATTTTGGGCACTTTCTTTCCTTTTCGTTATTACAGTATCTGTTGAACATTTTGGATCTTATTACTCTTTCAGTTTTTTTATTATTATTTATTTTTACAGTAGGTAGACATTATGATATTCAGAAATGTGAGTCTGATTTATTTCACTTACGAGTATAGTCTCAAGTTGCCGCGATTTACCTATAAAAGCCTCAAGATCATCCTTTTTTATAGCTGAGTAATATTCTATTGTATAAAAATACCACATCATTTTCATCCATTCTGCAACTGATGGGCATTTTGGTTGTTTCCAAGATTTAACTATTACAAATTGTGCTGCTACAAACATGGGTGCACACATATCACTGTGCCATGACACTTTCAATTTTTCTGGGAAAATACCCAGAAGGAGAATAGCTGGATTGAATGGGACTTCCAATCCTAGTTTTTTGAGGAATCTCCATACTGATTTCCACAGTGGTCGCACCAGTCTACACTTCCACTAACAGTGGAGAAGGGTTCCTTTCTCCCCACAGCCCCGCCAACATTTGTAATCAGTTGATTTCTTGATGGCAGTCATTTTCTCTGGAGTGAGATGGAGTCTCAATGTTGTTCTAATTTGTATTTCTTGAATAATCAGTGATGTTGAGAATTTCTTCATGTATTTATTTGCCATATGTATTTCTTCATCTGAGAAGTGCATGCTCATCTCAGATGCCCATTTTTGGATTGGATCTTTGAATTTGGGCAGGGGGCCTGATGTTTTTCAATTCTTTATATGTTCTGGATGTAAGTCCTTTATCTGAGGGACGGTTGGCTAACATTCTTTCCCATTCAGTGGGTTTTCTTTTCACTTTATTGGTGATTTCTTTTGAAGTGCAAAAACGTTTTAATAAAATGAGATCCCAGTTGTTGATTCTTTGAAGTACTTACTGTGGTTTACCACTCCTATTCAATATAGTTCTGGAAACATTAGCCAGGGCAATCAGACAAGAGAGAGAAATAAAAGGAATAAGGATAGAAAAGGAAGAAGTGAAATTATCACTATTTGCAGATGGCATGATTCTCTACATTGAAGACCCTAAAAACTCCATCAAAAGGCTATTAGAGTTAATAAACAAATTCAGCAGTGTATCTGGATACAAAGCCAACACTCAAAAATCAGTAGGATTCCTGGACATAAACAAACTCACTGAGAGAGAAATTATGGAAATAACACCTTTTACAATAGCATGCAAAAAAAATGAAATACTTAGGAATCAAGCAAACAAAGAATGTAAAAGACCTATATGCTGAAAACTATAGCACTCTAAAAGAAGATTAAAGAGGATGTTAGAAAATGGAAAGATATCCCTTGCTCTTGGTTAGGAAGAACCAACATAGTAAAAATGGCCGTACTCCCAAAACTGCTATACAGATTTAATTCAATGCCAATCAAAATACCATTAACATACCTTACAGATCTAGAGAAAACATTCCTAAAATTCATCTGGAACCAGAAGAGACCTAGAACAGCAAAGGTTGAATTCAGGGTAACAAAAGCAAGGCAGGAGGCATCTCAATCCCTGACTCGCAATTATACTACAAAGCTACAGTGATAAAATCAGCGTGGTACTGGTGAAAAAGTAGACTGGAGAATCAATAGAACAGGTTAGAAGATGAAGATACAACTGCAAAGACACTCAGCCACCTTATATTTGACAAAAGGGCTAAACGTCCACTGGAAGAAAGATAGGCTGTTTAATAAATGGTCCTGGAAAAATTGGCTTTTCACATGCCAAGACTGAAACTAGAACCATGTCTATCACAATGCACTAAGGTCAAAATGGATCAAAGATCTAAATATTGAAATAGAAACACTAAATTTACTGCAAGACAAGGTAGGTAGTAACCTTGAAGACACAGGGATAGGCAAAGAGTTCAGGAATATACTTTTTGAGGAAGCTTTTATGTTCTACACAAAGAGTCTAAGTCCAGTATATTCATCAACCAAAACAATAAAGAAAGCAGTTATTTTCTTGAAAATATTTTCATCTAAACATCATTGAACAGTTACTATGCAGTGGTTATTTCACCTATTTTAACCTTTGGAGTTTTCATCACAGTTCTGCATTTGGAGACTGACTTCATTCATATTTTTCACCAGAGAAAACTTGAGGTTTAGAAAGATTAAATAGCTTGCACTGGGTCATGTAGGAATACAGTAAATGGTTGATAAAACTTACCTCCAAGTCTGTTCAAAATCAGAGCTTGAGTTACTAATCTCCACATATCTCTTGTTACTTATTTGGAGTGAAGCAGTGCTAAGAGAGCTAGGCTCGTGTTCATGCTTTCAATAGAAAGTGTCATAGATTCCATATACTGGAATTGTCATCTCCATCCTGTTGATGCTTTCTCTGTGCCTACGCTACTCTAGAACTAAGACACTGTCAGTGGTTTTTTAAGTTTTCAATGTATTAGAATGAATTTACAATCAGGTCCCTAAAAGAAATGCTAAGGGAAAATCTTTCTATACTATGGAGGATAAAAATATGCTAATCATTAATATTTAATATTGTTTCTCATTTATGAATAGCATTCATTAACTGTCTTTTCTTGCACCTGGGAATGAAAAGGCATCAAGGAGCATTAATTAAGAAAACAAAACAAAACAAAAAGCAAGGTATTCGTTTTTTTTGAATCCACAGTTATCAGCAAATATGAAGTTCCAAGATAACGTGTCCTAATAGATGTAAACTTTTGGTAATTATAGAGCATGCTTCATTGTGGGTAAAGCTATAGAGTCAAGCTTCTTCTGTATGAATACATTTACATATTGGTCCAGACAATACCAATAGAAGAATGAGTCAAATTTCAAATATTCATTTGTAAACCACTTGGATATAAGAATACATTCTTTCATAAAAAGTAAAATTATAAATGTTCAGCTCCCTAAATTCACAAAGTGCTGATGAATTTTAGTATTAAGGACTGTTGATGTAGTATGCATTATTCATAGGATTTTCCTGAGCTTGAGGAGTTGTAGTATCCTGGAATATTTAAGACAAAAACACAGTCATTTTAAAGGATTCACAATCTGACTTGGGGAATAAGGCATAAGTAGAAGAAGGGATAGGACAGAAAGGGAAAATTGTCCAAATATCATAATAATAGGAAAGATTTGTAGGATTAGAAAAAATGTGATCCATGAGAATGAGGTCGACCTGGAGAGAGATTTATTTGAAGAGACAAAAACTAAACAGGGACAGAGGAAGATGTGGGAAAGACCGAGGAAGCTTGGTTAGGTGCACAGGAGAGTAAAACTCCTCTCCTGCTGGTCTACAGACTTTTCATGGAAAAACTGGCAAGGGTGGGCAAGAACAAAGACGGATAAACAGGCAGGCTCCTGGAAACCAGATATATACATTTGGAATTTATATTTGAAATGTGCATCCATTTCTGGGTTTTCCTAGCATTCTGCAGCACCAACGGCTTCAGGATATTTTCGAAAGTCAATTAAGAGTTTAAAAACTAAGAAAAATGAGAGATGCAGGTAGGCATCAGAAAGAACATCAACAAAACATCTCTAGACCATGCAGCAAGTGTGGGTGCTGGCTGACCCTGTGCTCTGCATGTCAGCCTCTGACTCTGCTTCACTCATGATTGCAAAATACCTATAGAGCTTTGATTACATCAGGTTGAGTAAGTTAAATTACTCATCCCTGGACTGTAACTTTGTCAGGGAGCTAGGATATATGTACTTAAAAGGGTGCTTTTCCTTGATATTAGGTGAAGTTGTTGGATAATACAAAAATCTTTCATTTGTAGTAGTTTTCTTTCTATACACTCTATCAATTATTGAGATAAAGATACCAAAATTTTTGACCATAGTTAGTGATATTTTTCGTCCTTTGGTTCTTTTGGTTTTTGCTTAAAATTTTCTAAATTGCTGATAACAGTTGCATAAATGTCTGGGATTCTTACGTTTTTTTTGAAGAACTGACCCATTTATAACTATGATGCATGCTCTTTACCTATGACAATATTTTTTTTCCCACATCTACTCTGTCACCTATTAATGTAGTCCTTCTACCTTCCTATTATTTTAGTAATTCAATATGATCATAGGATTTTTTGTTTTTTCCCTGTTTATTGTTCCCTTTTTGCACTTTTTCTTTCTTTTTAAAATAAGCTGAGTGTTTTAATAACTCTACACCTGACACTATCTATTAGCTTTGACTATTTTTTTCTTTAGTGGTATATTTAGGATTTCTAATGTATACTTTTCATCTAACTCAGTCTACCTTTAAGTAGCTTTTTTACTACTTCACATCCAGTGTTTTCCATTCCCCAACCCATAGTTTCTGCTATTATTATCTATTTTACTTCTGTATAAAACTCACAGTATATGGTTACTATTTTTGCTTTAAATGCTTGATTGCCTTTTAAAGAGATTTTAATAAACAGAAAAAAATATATGCGCATTTTCCGATCCAGTTATATTGTTGTTACTAGTTCTTCTGTGTCATATTTTATCTGGCTAAAAGACTTCCTTTAATATTTGCTGCAGTTCAGTTCTGCTGCTTTTGAATTCTTTCAGGTTTTATAATTCTAAAACTGTGTAGTCTTATTCTGATTTTGATAGGTTCCTCTCCACTCCCCAGGTAAAAAATTCTAGTTTGACAGATTTAACTTTGTCCCCTCTTTGAGTGCTATGAAGACATTGCTTCTTGTCTTATGTCGTTTCTGACAAAAATGTGTTGTCACTCTCGTCCGTCTGTATATGTAATGTGTCTTTTTTCCTCTAGCTGTTTCTATGTATTATTCATTTTAATAATTAATTACAGCTATAATATCAGGATGATTTACTTTGTATTTGTTTTTTGGAAGCTCATTGTGGTTCTTGGATTGGTAGATTTATAATTTTCCCCAAATTTGGAAAAGTTTTGCTCATTACTTCTTAAAATATTTTTACTTTCTCCTGTTTTTATCCCTCCCCTTTATGAACTCCAGCTGCACGTGGTCTGGTTGGCTCATTTGTATATCGGTTCAGGAGTGCTGCTTCTGTTAATTATCTTTGTTTTTTGGTAGTTTTTATTTCTGCCTTTAAATTCACTAATCATTTTTTCTACAATGTTAATCTGCTTTAATTCCATCCAACAGATTTTTAATTCCAGTATTTTTGGCTTTATTTCTATAAATTCCATTTTTTATACCTTCTATGCCACTTACTTAATGTATGAAATAAATCATAATAATTGTTTTAGTACCTTCATCTACCATTACTACTTTGTATCAGTTATGTGTCATTTTTGATAGATTTATTTTCTCCATTGCTGTTGGTTGTGTATTTTACTTGTTTATTTCAATCCGATTCGTAAATGTGAGTTTTTGTTTGTTGAAAGCTCTATTCATTTTATTCCCGTAAATATTCTTAAACTTCCTTCTGAGGTGCTGTTAATTGGAGGGTAACTTTCTGCTCTTGCTTTGAGATTTGTTAGGTCTGACTGCAACTGTATTTAGCGTAGGGTTATTTTATCCCCAATATTGAAGTATAACCTTTCTTTGTCTATTGATGTTTCTTAATTGTGAAGCTTCATGTTGCGACTATTAGGAAGAGAAATTACTCCAAGCTTATATGGAAATTGCTACGGTAATTCTGAGTAGCTCTTTACCGGGCCGTGGATGGTTTCTTCCCATTCCTGCACTGACTCGCACTCTCCAAAAGCAGCTTTCTGCAGTTCTTTTGCTTCTGCTTTTGCGGCTCTCAGCCCTCTGTGGTCCTGGGAACTGTGTCCACCTCACCTCCTGTGGGGTCCCAAATAGCTCGGTCTGCTTTACTTCTAGTTAGGTTTTCTCTTTCCACGCTGCAGCCTAGGAATGTACCCCTAAGAGTAAACTCACTGAATTTTAGGATTCATCTCATAAGGGTCACTTTCCCTCACTGCTGGATGATAGTCCATGTCTTACATACCATTGGCTGACGTGTTATGTGCAGTTTTTTAGTTGTTAATTGGGAAAGCACATCGGATCTTCCTTAATCTTGACCAGAAACTAGAAACTGTGGATGATTTTAGTCATTGATGATATCTGAAATTTAAATTTTCTGAGTGAATAAAATTATGACGTAATGTTCATTCAACAATTTTTTTCCTAAGTATATTATAATTAAAGTGTTGTGTCAAATATAATAAAAGATCTCACATCATAATAAGCTCCTTCCTGTCTCAGAGTGTGAAACCATGGCCATGTATCTCCTTTCTCCTATAAGCATGCCAATACTGCCAGAGAGCAGATGTTGCTTTCCAAGGGGAAAATAAAAAATGGGGAGATTTCTTGAGTAACAGTAAACAAGTTCTTCAGGAACATCAGTTTCTCTATCTACTTAGAGATACTTGTTTCACTGGTGTTGCATAAACTCTATCCTCCCATCAGGATGCTATGAAGGATTAAGAAATACTGTAAGCATAGGTTAACATGAATGGAGATAAATGTTTCACTCGGAAGTTGAAACTAATACACTACCCTTGATCTCTTATAATTCAAATATGTATGTTCACAATGTGGATATTTTCCATCTTGTTTCATCTCTTCGTATCAAGTATCTTTATTTTATTATTTTAGCATCCCATTTAAAATATACCACTGAGTTTTGCTGTAAGTTCAATGTGGCACTCAATCACTTTCTACTAAAGTTCCGATGATCTCTTAATTGGATACCAACAATGAAAACAGTGCTATTTAAAATGAAGGAAATGTAGGTTGGAGGTGTGTAGTTGGTCAGGTGGTTGACTGGCAGTTGTGAGTCCTACTTAAATGCATTCAGCAGTAATGTCCTGCTGATATATAGAACTGACTGAATAATGGAAATGGCAGTTTATGAACTAAGTATACTTTAATAATGATGAATATAAGGCATGCCATAACTGATTCAAGGAAACACTGTGTTTTAGAGGTTGTATTAACCCTTTCAGGACAATGATACATTATTATTGAGGTTCCTCCAGTCATGAGAGTAGCAGATTTATGAAGTGTCAGAGATAAACCATGTATCTCTCCTTATCATTTGATCACCAGAAATTGTAAGGCCTAATGAGATAAAATATTTCACCAGCTAGACACAGCAACACGAAGACTAACACAGGACTCCTCAGCCCACACCACATTCTGCAGAAGCGCTGCTGATTCCTCAAAGAGAGCAAGAGAAAAAAAACACGAACGCTAAACTCAACCGCCGTATCCTGTGACTTTAAAAACAAAAATGAAAACAAAACACCAACACAAAAAGCAGAAGAGAAAAAATTCATAAAGGGTTAAGTCCACTCCAGTGGTGGCAGATGGATCAGGTATTGTCCAAGTGTTTTCTGGCAGTGATATGTAGTTACTACCTACTGCCTGCTGCTTTAGTCTCCTTCTCCCGTGAGATCATCGGGCTTTGTGTTCAAGATCACTTTGCTTTGAATAAAAGAAAACAGTTAATATATGACAATTAGATAGCAAATAGTGCTTCCTTTTATTTTCTCCCATTATCAAAATTCTGTAATCGAACTGCCTAAATATTAAATATTTTGCCCCCAAATAATGGAATTGGTTCCAACAGACAGAAGGACAAAAGCAGTCCAGATTCATTGACAAAGCAGGGATACATGCCAGGCGACAACCAGGCTCTGACCAAAAGAAACTTTGTATGACCTTTGCCACTTTACTTCTAGCAGATTTTTGTGGTAGAGTCTATCTTCTTTCAGACAGCAGGCAGCAACATTTTTTTCTGCCAGGTAGACAAGACATCAAATTTTGTATCATAGATTCATAATTTAGAAAATTTCAACATGCACACTATACTCAACAAGTGTAAAATCTATAGAATTTGAAATTGGGAGGCTGGGACCCAGAAATTTGTGTTTAATCCCCTGTGTGATTTTTATGCATATTTAAATTTGAGCAACAGTAGGTTGAGGCATCTGGAACGAAGGGACAAGGTGATAAAATACGGACTATACACAGGAGGGGCCCGTGTGGCCAGTTGAAGGCTAGAGAATAGTTATATTTGAGAAATAGAGATATCATCATTACCATATCTGAGAAATAGTAATGCAATAATGTTTTGCACCATGAGTTAGAATAAAAGTAAAATAGCGTTGTGAAGAGTTAGGAGATTTGTAGTAATCCACACAAGAAGTACTAAAGCTTGGATTAGGATGCAGAAAACAGGAGCAGACAGAAGTGAGTAGATCCAAGCAGTGTTTTATTTGCTTAAGTGGTCAGATGCAAGAGGTGTTTCAAAAGTTTTAGAATCAAGCACATCTCACTTCTGACGGGGGATAAGGAGTGAGTGAGGATGAAGAAAGACTTATTCAGATGAATCTATTTGGGGAGTTCAGATGGAGGTTGTACCATGATAAAGATAGGGATGTTACAAAGAGACATTTGTTTGGCAGAGGAATATGAGATTCTTCCTGAACATATGTGTTTTTACCTGCACATGATACATTCAAATTGAAATAGTCAACATGTGCCTGGAAATGCACATCTGTCTTTTGATAGAAGAGCATTGAGTTCTGTTATTACTCTGCTTTGTATTGTCCCCTAGCCATGCAAATTTTAATCTCAGAACCATAAGTGGTTCAGCAAGGTTTTTGTTTGGTTGGATTATAACTGTAAGCTATTGGCCACAATGTCTGGTGTAGATGATACTAGTCCTTCAGTCTCTTGAAGGTTTTATAAACTGTTTTCTAGTGAACCCACCAATAAATCTGAGTGGCATCTCTTTATCTGGCTGAATGTACACCTGAAAAGATTAGGTGGCAGGCCTGGCTTCCTGTTGGTCTTGAGTGCCAGGAATTCATGAGCCAAGGGGTAATTAGCTTGCACGGCTCTGCGGACTTTCCTTAGCTGATTTATGACTTCTAAGCTACCAACCGTGAACTCCTTTCTCATCCACCCGAATGGTCCTTGGAATTTATTCTGACAATTATTATGGGGAAAAGGTTCTTCACTGTTATTGTATCATTTTTTTATTACCATAAATAATAGGTCAGTTATTCCACAGTGGCAAAGAGAAATGTTATGCAGTTAAAAGTTACTTTTGAACTTTAATACTGGAAAACCTTAGCAAATTTATAGTTTCCCAGGTAATTATTCCATGATTTGAGTTGGATATTACTAATACTTGTGACTATTATTATCCTTTTCCTTGAGTTTCTTTTGATTTTTTGGTATGAACTTTAACACACATCTAGAAGAACTATACCCTCGTACAGGTCAGTTTAATGATTTTTGTAGGGTGCATACCCTCTACCTCCCAGCATAACGTCCTGCCTCAAACATGCCTCAGGCCCCAAAACAGCACAGTAAGTTGACCATGAATTCAAACCTCTGAGACTGTGGACCAAAATAGAGCTTTTCTCCTTTTACTTTGATTATTGCAGCTATTTTACCACAGTGACAGGTAGCTAACACATAATTATGAGCCGGCTCTTCTCACTGTATCCTGATCCCTGAAGTAACGTGAGAAAAGTCAGATAAATTGTCTTACACAAGTGGCCAAGTACTGCATAAGAGAGGAAAGGATAGAGAAAAATAGATTTTGTCCACTTCCATACAGAAGAGAGTCAGCGGTCTCCTTCCCTCCCTGAGAAAACCGTACGGTCCTTAAAAACAAAACAAAGAATTATGGGTCCTTCCTCTAACGCAGTACTTTCTGATCACATCAATGCCTTTTACGAACTAGAAATGACTTCTCCTTCAATTTACTTTCCTAGTTATTTGCCATTGCAGTTATTTGGTTTCAGAATCAACTGATAAGCATTGATCAGTTTTTCCTACTCTATCAAATGCTCGAAATGTTAGGTAAGTTGATGTAACTGCATTTCTCCTGGCACTTGGAGAGCTTAGCCCAGGGAACTAGTCTAAATTGTAAATTCTGGGCCTTTTCAAGATAATGAAAATAACAATGATTACCTTTATAAATTGCTCTAGACCTAATCTTTATAATACATGAAAACAATAATACTTTTTATAGGAAATGAAGGCAAGTATTCTCCATATTTTTATTATATGCACTTCCACATCTCAGAGGACTGGTTCTTTTTTATAAAAGCAGTGAAATTCAAGGAAGATCTATTTCCTCAGGCATTAATTTTCTGTGGGTTCTGTAATAATTTGTTACACACTGGTGGCTTAAAACAAATGATAGTTAATCTTTTATGGCTCTGGAGGCCAGAAATGAGAATCACTGGGCACAAATCAAGTGTTGGCAGGGGCAAACTCCTGCAAGAAGCTCTAGAGGAGAATCCATTTCTTGCATCTTCCAGGTTCTAGTTGCTGCCAGAATTCCTTGGCTTGTGGCCTTGTAAATCTAATCTCTGTCTCTGTCTTCACATTATCTTTACTTCTCTGTGTACCTAAAATCCCCTTCTGTCTCCATCTTATGAGGATACATGCAATTGTACTTAGGACTTACCTTGATGATCCAGGATAGTTTGCCATATGAAACTATTGCACTTAATTAAATTTGTAAATATCCCATAGTAACATTCATGGGTTCAAGTGATCCTCAAATCCTTTAGCCTATCATATTTTAAATTCACAAGGGAAAATAATTAATTTTTTGTTGATATTTTGATTCTCCTTCTTTAGAACCTGTGTTAACAATCATATGCACAGAACCGTCTTGCCTGTGTTGGACAGTAATCTCCAAAATTGGCATCTGACCTCTATCCTTAAATTCCTACCAATTTATTCTTAACAAAGTAAATGATCTTTAACAATATAAGTTTAGTTAGAAATCATTTTTGTCAACAGAAATGCTGGCAGAGGCTCTGCACCACATGAAGTGTACCGCTCCAGAATTGTCTTTTGTTACTTCAGGTCTCCTATCATGCGTACACCAATGTGCTATTCTTGCATGTTGCCCCAACTGACAGTTCCATGATAGTCTCTGCCAAAGTGGACATAACATCCCTGCAGACTTAGCATGATATAGGAGTAGATTACACGCTACCACTCACAAATTTACATCGTCAGTGGGTGTGTGGCACGAGAGGTCATTGCGGCAGTCCTTTTTAGAAATTAAAAACTGGGCAGTGTGTTTTTTCCCCCCAAACCTTACTATTCCACATGTGATGCGTAGACAGCAATACTGCCACTGCCCAGAAATCCTGAATATGGGACCTGTGGAATCAGAATCTACACTGTAACAAGATCCATAGTGGATTCACATTCACATTAAAGTACAGAATGCACTATTGTAATTGATTACATTGCATGGTTCTCCAATTTTACAAAGATCATATATAACTTTCAAAGTTGTACCTGAGCATCTCTTTAAAATACATTGATGTTCATTTTACTGGTTAAGAAAAAAAGGCCTGAAGACATAAATAACTTGATGAAAGTAAAATACAACCTTTTGCTGACTCGTAGGTCTTCTTTGTTTTATTTTTACGCACTTAACCCAATTGTGAGACTAGTTCTTCTTTTCTTTGATGTGATATCAGCTTCCAGATATTAAGTGAAGACACTGTCCCCTGATATATTCCAGTTTTAAAATTTAGGGTCTAATATGTGACAAGTCAGAGAACTGAAGAGGTGTAGTCAGAGACCCAGAGAGTCGGTGCCACTAGCAGTGTTCTCCTTTTGAGAATTCAACAATACTCTCAAAAATGGCAATGTTAGTAAAGAACTCAATTCTCCAATACTATCCCTCAAGTCACTTGCACTGAAGGGAAAAGTCTTCCTTTGTATCTGAATATGAACTTTGCTGCCGCCACCTACGATGAATACATTTTTTAAAAAAATCACAGAGTGCCTTATAGGGTTGCTAATTGTCAATGTTTTATATTTTATATACGAGGAAGGAAAGTATTTGTGCTTTGTTCCTCACTCTTTCAAGAATGTGGTTATAACCAGAAGCCTCTAATTCTTCAGCTATTCCTCTTAATAAAATTATACGATTTAACACTTGAGTCTCCTCCCAAGCCCACTTAAACACACTTACATTTCATTGTTTCCCACCGGGGGGTCGTGAGCGGCGTCTTTGTTCAGCTAAACCTTCTCCTACTCTTAAAAAAGAATAGGAAAGCAAATCCACTCCTTCCAGGAAGGCAAAGCCAGATACCTCAGTTACATTTGCACAACAAAGATTGATCTAGGACTAAGATGCGATGTGGATATGACAGAGATTCCAGTGAATCCCCAGTTAGACCAAATTTGATAAATCAATGGCTGCGTCTATTCCTTTTTAATTCGAAAAGACTTTTTGCACAAGATCAAAATCGTATCATTATAAGGTCTTTCTCAGGTTTTAAGGATAAAGAGGTATATATGTTTAGCTTGCTGTTGGCATCAAAATATCCACGGGGGAAGCTCCCACTGGTTTGGAGTGGACACACATTGCTCATTTACATTACGCATGCCGGTTTGTTTGTATTTTCACCTTCCCCACAGACTCTGAAGGTGTCCCCGGTGGACACTGTATCCACATGATTTGCACAGCAGTGGGCAAATGGCAAATTTTTGATAAATGTTGCATACATGGATCAAGAAGTGAATACATTGACACGGTGGCCATGGTGGCTCCTGACCTAACTGTAATAGACTGCAGCCTTTGCATGCTGCTCCTGCTGTTGCTGAAAGGCAAGGCCACGCCGCGGAGGCTGAAGCATGACAGGCAGGCAGCTGCTGCGTGGTTCTTTGTCTGAGGGGGCTCGCAAGCCCGGCTCCCCTCCCAGCTCTGTTTGGTCTCATTACATGCGGGATCAGGTCTTCGCCGTTCCAGGCTTCTGCACGCGGCCCTCCAGAGGGCTGTCAGCTTTCTCATCTCTGCCAGGCAAGCTGACAGTGCTGTACATGAAACACGGGCCTCTCCACCTTTAAGGGTTTCTTTTTTAACAGAAGGAAAAAAAAAAGTATACACACACACACACACACACACACACTCAAGGTTTTTGTTGTTGTCGTCGTTTTATGTTTATTTCTCTGCAGGATTCAAATTACTCAAAGGCAGACATTTCCTTAGGCTAATAATAAAAGCACCCTGATGCTTTTCTTCTGTTATTTTATATTTCGGGGTGTACAACATTAACCCCTTTAATTTTTTTGTTGTTGCTGGTTTGTATGTCCTTTCTCTCTTTCATTGTCATTTGTTTTTGTTGTTGTTGTTCTTGCCTTTAAACTAATGCCTTTATCTGAGTTGACGGTGGTAGGTTAGGGAAACATTTCTCCCACATCCTGATGTCACAAGAAGCACATTTTTCCTGGCTACCCATTTCCTGGGTCTATGACTTTCAGATTTTTATGTAGATTTCCTACAAGCACAAAGCTGTTCTCTGTCCAGCCACGCGCAGCCTGTGAATGTGCTTCTGTCCCTGTCGCAGCCATCCTGACCCCACACCAGCGCCCCCCACCTCGCCAGGGGTCTGCTGCCTTGCTGTGCTGTGTTCCTTTCCTAAAGGCAGACACTGGATCACATCTTTTTGCAGAATGCACTGTGGTAATGTTGTCTTTACCAGGTTTTGGCTCTGTGTATAGTTTTCATGACTCAAAAATGTAACTCCCTTCTTTTTTCTTCCTTTGCTTCTTTAGTATCTCCAGAGCTCTGTCCTCTTTAGTATCTCCAAAACAATTTACCTGTATGGAAATACAATATGTCTATCTCCAAAAACCTCCTGCCATCTAAAGAGATGCCTTTCACTGGCTATCGCTGTATCTGCCCACTGCAAGCTGCATTCTTTACCCTACACTCTTTCTTCTGGGCCTCCTTCAACACCTGCTTCAGATTTGAGTGTAGAAGTAAGATATCTGCCTCAGTCTTCAGAAAAGGAAATAAATTATGACTTCCTCTCAAGGTAGGAGCTACGTTAGCCCATTTTACACAGGTATTTTGGGTAGATCCAAACTTACTGATTATTGATTGATGATCAGAGTCTCTCATTTTATGCAGCGATCACCCTTTGGCATAGGAGTCATGGACTGACAGTTTCCACACGAATTCAGCTTTTCTGCTTCAATATGTCTTCGTGTATTACATCTGCTGCTTTTTGTAATATAAACACAAATACTTAATATAATAAGGAGTTTCCTTCCATACTTCCCAACTACCAGCTGCTTCCACCTACTGTATGTTGCATAATGAAACATTTACTCATTTAGAGTGTTTTTTTTTTTCCTTTTTGGTCTGTACTATCTGTAGTGGATTGGTAACTGGTGGTCAACTTAAACACCAGCTGAACTGCATCAGCGTGGTGCTGAGTGTAGAGGGCCCACCTGAGGACTGTTGCCAACATAACAAAGACACCTGGAGAGGAAGAGTAGCATTGTGGGTTCTCCTAAGTGTTGTTGTTTGGAGCTGTTGGTTCTCCTGGAGGAGCTTGTCATGCTGCTCCCCTGATATGAACTCGGCTGTTACCTTAGGAGGAGCTCAGGACCTTGTTGCTGAGAATGACTGAGGTTCACTTTGGGGGACCTCTGGTCCTTACTTTAAGCATTGTTTTCTGGCTCTGGAGGGAAAGATGTGTGCTGTTTAATCTCCAAGAGAAGTTTGTCATGCTAGCGTCCTGATATATACTCAGCTGTTTTCATCGTTGGAGGAGCTCAGGACCTCATTGTTGCTGAAGATGGCTGTGGTACTTTTCAGGTGAGCCCTGGTCCTTATTTTGAGTGTTGCTACTTGGCTCCAGTACAGCACCTTCAGCTTGCTGGCACAGGTCCTCTACTCCGCTGGCATAGACTTTCTAGCTTCTGCCGCTGACTTTTGGGCCTTCCCAGCATTAAATAGACTTGCATGAGTCATTGCTGTGGGCTCTAGGTTTTTAGCTGAAGTCGTGCAGGTTATTGCCATAAGATCCAGGCCCTTGGCTGGAATTTCTAGGTCTTTAGCATTTTGGACAGATTTCTTGCACTTTCTTTGTATTTGACTCCTTGGGTGACCACTATAAATAATACTATAAATTATGTGTCCTATATGTAATTGTTCTCCTTGCAACCCCTGACTACAACACTATCTGAGGAAAATTTTTCTAGTGGATCCCTGCAAAGACGCTGTTCATTGTTTGGGCAGGTAGAGCCATTGTCAGCATGCAGACAGCTTAAAATAAAAAAAATAAGAAAATAGTGTATCAGTTCTTCCTGACAGCAAAACATTTAATAGTAAGCCCACATGTTCATGTATTACATTGTACTTTTATAAAGCACATTCCTGAATGTCATCTAACTAAAGCGTCACAAAAACTAAGGAAAGTTGATATTCCAGATTCTAATGCTCCTATTTTTTTTTAAGTATGAGACCAATGAGTGATCAAGGAAGAAAAGCAAGATGCCAATTCTCTCAATTCCCAATTAATGCTCATTCTGCTATAAAATTGATCATTGTTTAAAGGACTGTTTACCCTTGCTTTGGAACAGGTGGATCGTTATATAAGTAAATTTATATACACGTACCTTCCAATGAATCCATTGTGTAAGCACCAGGTACATTTTCTGAGGGTCTATCACTCTAAAGAAATTATTGTTGCAGTAATTACCAGGGTAGGCATTGAAATACTGTCTGTGACACATCCAATCTCACATGTATATATCCTGAAAAAAAATGAGATTTTGGTTTTTTATTCAGGAAACTATTTCTACTTATCTACTGCTTTTATATTTCTTCTTCTTATGTTTCTACTTATTTCATACAGGAAAGTATGTAATTAAATTCTGGAGAAAAGGAGAAGGAAAGACACATGGAGACAGAACTGGGGATAGACATAGAGAGGGAGGACATGGTCATTTAAAATGCAGCCATGTTACTCTCTCCTTGCAGAAGTTCTTGTATTCGAACATTATAATTTGGAGACATCCATAGTGTCTTAGTTACTTTTCTCATTGCTGAGACAAAATACCTGATGCCCAAAGTTAAGAGAGAAAAGATTTATATGTTTCACAGTCTGTAGAGGTTTCAGTCCATAATCAGCTGGCTCCAAGGCAGGGTGGCATGGCAGAGGAGAAACAGCTCACAGTGGGCAGAAGATAGCAAAGCAAGCTACGGGCCAGACAAACTTCTTTCTATCCCTTGTATTGTATCAAGGCCATGCAGATTAGGGTGCTGCCAAATCAATCGGTGGACTAATTTGGTAGTCATCCACCCTTGATCCTAGCACTCATAATCCTAGCATTGCACCATGAATCAGTCACACACTCTAGATTCAACCACCTCTGAAAAAGCCCTGCCTATGATCACATGAGGCTTTGGGGGGACATCTAGACACAACCATAACACGTAGTCTTCCAATAATATCTCAATTTGTTCAAATGGTGTGCAATGAATTACTCAAAAAAAAAAAACTGTTTAAACTCTGATACTTTTTGACACTTTTTTTTTGTGTTTACCAATTTCACTGAGGTTGCTAGTCAGAAGATTCTCTTCTCTGTCTCTTTTTCAACCATGTATGTGTTGGAACTAGTGCATGAATTTTCTGATACTTTTGAAATTTTGTCTGAGATCAATTCTGACACATGTAAGTCAGTATGAAAGACCTAGATCTGACTTAGCATTCTGTCCTAGTTTCAGTGAAAAATTACTCCTTAGAGTCATGAATTCTTCAACAATAACAAGGGTGTGAACCACAAATTGGGAAAACTCATTCATATTTTCTGTATCACTGAACCTTTTCCTCAGTTAAAAAAAAAAAGAAAACCTACAAAAAGGATGAAAACATGTTACTGACTTGTACTAGAAAAGATTCCTTTTACCTTATATTGAAAAGCTTCCCAACCTTGCTGCTTAGAAAGTGAAAGCTATTGTGTTAAACAACAATGCCAACTCAGAGGACGCAGAGACTACATAAAAAGTGTTCGCAATGTCTCTTTTAAAAATGTCAGTGCTCTTTCTGAGTCGAGCACATCTATCTCAGGAGGATAATAAAAGACTCCGTGACTGCCTGTACATTCCCAACCACTGCACTGCCTTGCTTCTACTCTTGTACCAAATGCAAGACAAAATGCTTCCAAACAGGACCGCACTTATATAATGCTAGAGTCACAGCCAGAAGGGCCAGACCATTGATTACTCAGAATTTAGCTGCAGAGTTCTTTAAGGTTTCAAATTCAGCAACACAGCTTATTCACAAGGAACAGGTCCCCACTGGTAAATCTGTAAGTTGCTAGTGGATCTGTTCCCTTTTAGAAACCCTATTCACTAACAATAGACTCCTGTCAAGGGGTAGCTTTCTAAGTTATAGAATAAAAGTTAGGAACTGCCTCAGTCATGGGTTGACTACTTTCATCTGAAAAGTCTTAGAACACACTAAAAGGAAGTTTCTGTGTACTATATTTTGTTATTGCTTTCAATTCAGCATAGATTACAATTATATAGTGATTTAAATAAAATGGCTCCATTTGAGACTCTTTTCTCAGGAGAATAGGCAGTAACTTCTGTACTAGCTCTAATTTATGTTTCCAAAATAGATAAAATAGTTGAGCACATTGTGATTGCAAGTGTTTCCAAAAGCCTTTCCATCCCTTTCTCTCTCCTATCTCCTGTCTCATTCTGTGTCTTCAATCCCTGCATGGAAGTCACTTTTTGGGATTTTGTTGCAATTTTCAAAAGTGCAATGGTTTCAGTTATCTCTTGCTATATAACAATGCATCCCATAATTTAGCTCTTAATTTATTATTTCACTTTATTCCTTGCTTTCCTGGAGTCAGCTAAGAAGCTCTTCCACTGTGTGGTGTACCTAATGTCCCTCTTGGATGCAGGTGCAAACTTAACTGGGACCAGAATGTTTTCAACAGCCCTTCACTCATTGGTTTATCTTCCATCTGTTTTGTGTTTTGTTTTGTTTTGTTGTTTTTGAGTGTAAAAGAGCTCAAACCTTTTGTGAAAAATGGCAGCTGCCTTTTAAAGGTGTAAGATCCAGTGTACAAAGGTGTGTGGAATCTCTGTTTGCATCATGCATATTAATATGGCCTAGAGCCATGGGGGACCTCCTGGATAGTGGCACCACTGTAACAACCTGTCACATCAAGTTAAAATGTTAAGTGTGAAGGATGATAAGGATAAGCTGGTTTATTTGTAGGTGTACAGATGACATAAACAATGATTTTCTCATGTTCTTAAAATCCTACAAAGTGGGATAAGCATTTACTATGATTTTATTTTTATAGTGTGGTCAGTGATATAGGTTTAAAACCGAATCTTCACATAACCATAACAATGTAGATGAAAAATGACAACACTGTCACTGGAACCCATCTCTTTCCATTCAAAAGATAGTTTTGCTTGTGTTATTCTCCATTAACTCCTCTGTCTATAGTTCCCAGCCCACATTAGCGCAATATCTGCCTTTTCTACTTAACTGGTCCTCTGAAACATGTTGCCATTTCTTTACAATCTTTCGAGCTTTTGATAGGGTCTCCCTAAGATTGCCAAAATTGTGAACTTTGGTCATATTAGTTATAGCAATATCTTTCTGACTCTAGAGTTTATGTGGACTCTAACTCAAGTGTTTGAATGACCACATTATGAGATCTATATAGTATCTCACCATTGATTCAATGTTCAATAAATAGTTATAAAGTCCCCATTCTGTGTGTCCCAGACACTGTCTTGGATGCTAAAATTTTATAGAAGTGAACAAACCAAAAACAAACAAAAATCGGACCTTTGTCTGGCTTATCTTCTACTAGCGAAATTGGAGAATAACAAGATAAGAACTCAAGGGAAAAATAAAATGAGAAGTCTTATGGAGAAGACTTAGTTGGGCAGGGTCATTCTTAGCGGGCAAGTAACAAAGGGTATGAGACGAACAGGAAATAAGGAAGCTAGGCATAGTGACACTGGGGACAGAGTTGTATTGTGGAAGCAGAAACCAAGGCCATGCTTCTGGGGAAGAGGTGCCCCTAGTGGGTCTGGGAAATAGTGAAGTGGCCAGTGTAGCCGGGGCAAAGTGAATGACAAGAGATCTGTGGGAAATAAAATCAGAGAAGTCACAGAAATTAGATCATTAAGCAACCTGAAGGAATGGGAGGGACATAGACCTTTGCTTCAGTTGAGATCAGAAGTCATCATTTGATCTGTAGAGGGGCTAGCCTACTCTTCATTTTTAGGAAAGACTTGGCAGCATGGGACTGGGGGATGCTTGTTTAAATGCTGATTCTCACCCAGATCTGGAGAGGGAGAAGCTTTGCACATAAAGTTATATAATCTGCATTTCAAATTGCTCCCAGCTACCTCCTATGTCCACTAAATTTTGGAAAGTACACTCTACCTGACCCGTTAGCACATTTCAGCCTCCAAAGAGCGGATAATCAGTCCCCATTTTACCAGCTGGGTAATGTTAAATGAGGCCCACTTGCAGTAGGTTAATGAAGCTATGAGAGACTGTGTGCTTCTGCAGATCAGTGCTGATCTAGCACCTTCAAAACTCCCCACAGGAACCAAGGGAGAAGGATCTCCAAAAATCACTTACGTGCCACGTGGATTGCCAGCAGTAGCATAAAATTAGCTTTCTTAATTAAATGAGTAGGTTTGCAATTTGTACCTAGGAAACTCCCACTGGAATCTGAGTCCATAACTCTTGAAACTAAAACCAACAGCTCTGGTTTTTGCAAGTGAGGAAGAATTATCAATTATACAAATAAGCCCGGGCATCGTGACTCCATTTTGGGGTCTGACGTCATTATCCAAAAAAGGGCGTCCCGGCGTGTAGCTGAGGAGCTTCTTCCCTCTGAGCCCTCGAGCCTCTCAGAATCTGGGATAATTTTAAGATGGGTAATTCCAGCTCTGAACTAGAATGCAGTAGCAGAATGCATATTTTTTCATTGTGTACATTTAAGAAACAACAGATTCTTGTCTGTCAGACGTAATTTTGGTGTGATTTAAGAGGCATTACCTTTTTTTTTCTTGAGTAAAAAAGGGAAACTAGAAAATACATGTTGAAAGTGGAACAAAAGCCATTATTGCTTTTGAACTCAAAGTATAAATTCAGGTTAACTATCATCTATTTAAATAACGACTGAAATGGAACATTTGAAATTTTGATGAGTTTTTTTTCTTCTTAAATATATAATTCATTCCAAAATATTTACTTTTAGAAAATGATACTAAAGCAGTTGCACATGTTGGGAATTCTAGTGTTTCTAAGAGTTCTGAGAAGCATAAAATCCCATTACAAATTATGAACCAGTACAGACTAGCTTAAACAATGACCAGTCGCTGTTGGTGCACTAGTCATTTCCTTTAAATAACCTTTTTCTTCTTTCACCTTCTATATCATATGAAACTTGCTTCCAATGAGCTGTTTTCTATGGGGAGCTCTTACTTCTCTATTATAACTGGCTCCAGACTGTGTGTGCATCCTTGCTATATATTCATTTGCGTGTTAAAAGATGATATACCAACTGGGCATCTCAGAGTACTTTGTTTTTTCTTTGCAAATTCTGGGGATCAAACCCACGGCCTTGTGCACGGTAGGCAAGCACTCTACCCTTCAGCAATACACTATCCCCCTCTTGGAGTACTTTAAAGTACATTTTCATTTCCTGTTTTTATGTTCATGATTTTATATTTAATTGATTGTTTTATTTTAATAAATTCTTCTAGATAACTGTTCAGTTGGTTTCTTTATTATTGAAGATGCAGTCCCACATTTTCATAGTACTTACCTTTCTCTTCTATGTATGTGTGCATATAAATGTATATGCTTTATTGTTCATAGTTTTTCCTCTCCTTCTTCCAGTACCTCAATCATAAACACATTGTTAGTGATCAAATATAAATAGTGATACGTTTTATTAGTATCTCTTGATAGTCCAGACAGTGTCTTTCTCCCCCATTTAGAGTAGTTAAAAATATTTTCTTACAGGGAAAAAAAAAAAGGGAAACTACTCCAAAAAAATTCTCTGATATCTCTGATTTTTTTTCTCAAATGTCTCTATTTTCTAAAAAAACTAAAAATTATTTTTCAGTCCATTTGTTTTTCTTCCATATTATTCCTTCCACCCTGTGGTTAGCTCTGATTTCTTTCATTTCATTAATATTAATACTAATAATACAAACATAACAAAACCAATCATTTCTTTTTATTTTTAAGAAACCAAATGATAAATGTATTTTGCCTTGGAATTTTTTTTAATGTTACAATGAAGACTTTTATCTCTTCAAATGATGAAATGAATTATCATATACTTTTTAAACTAACTTTGAAGCTAGATGACCTCAAAAGTAGGGATTTCCTAAGAGTAATAAGAAGAGACAAAACAAGTGTGATCTCTTTAATGTGAGAAATAATATCACGCTGAAGTTTCCTTCACTTTATCTTGCACTGTAAAGTGAAATAGGTAAGACAAAGAGTGATCAAAGAGGAGAGCAGTGAACTTAGGCAAAGAAAAGAGTGGAAGCCATCAATCTCCTAAATTGAGAAACAGTATTTCCTTTGGTTTTTGAAAGAAAGTTTCACACCCTTCAAGTTGAGACTATACTAGGTAGCCTCTAAGGTTTGTTTTAGCTATAAAATTTTATTTTACATTAAAGATTTGCAAAGATTCAACTAAAGTTACAATGAAAAAAATACAGGGAAATATTTTTTAAAAAGTAGAAATATTTTCTTAAATTTGAATTATGTAAATTACATACAAAGCCATTCTCTGGTTGTATTTTTTAACATGACAAATTGAAATCTAAGAAATAATTTTCAATACATGACACAGCTCCTGATGAGAATTTGTGTTGGCAGGATTTAGAAATTCTGTGGATTTAGAAATTAATGTATCTTAACTTGGTTTTAAAACAAAGATTATGTTTAAATTTTGCACAGTTAATCCCCAGTTGTTCAACTTGGAGTTAATTATGCTTATTAACCCACTGTGAGAAATTAGTGTTACAATGCATAGCCTGGTTAAAGTTCAACCAAAATGCAGTCATTTGTCTAGGAAAAATTTAATACCCTCTCATCTACAAGGGAGTTTGTGGAAAACTGAAAATTTTATAAAGATAAATCTGTCAGACTTTACATTCAGGGTAATCAGAGTTCAGCAGAAATGAGATCATTGTTAGGAATAGGAAAAAAGTTCAACTTACAGGAGGTACAGTTAGAGAAAAGAAATAGTAGGTAATGCACTATTCCTTTTTATGGATAATAAAATAATTTTAAAATTTACAAAGTAATTTTTTATTGTAATAGCATTGGCATTTTCAAATATTCCTGAAAGGCTGATTTAGAACTCAGTGAGGAGGTCATGAAAACAGTAGTTAGAATAAAGATTTCAGGAAGCAGGGGATTTCTGGAAGAAGGAGAAATCTTTGTTTTTCGATAGTTTTCAGCATCTTACTGATTTTCTTTACTCTGAACCATTTTCCTAGAAGCAGAACAATGGAATCATCATTTTTGATAGGAAAAGTATATTACAGGAACCTTCACTAACTGCCAGAGAGGGTCATAGTAACATTTTCCTGATCACTTGGCTTAAATCCTTTCCTGAAAGAAAAGGGACAATGAGTTACACAGAGAAATAAGAGAATAAGTAAATTTATTACTTTGAATTTTTCGGAATACCATACATGCTGGCTGTGAAAATACATTTTATATAATCAGTTATTTGTGGGTGATGTAAAATTTCAAATACAAATATAATGAAATAATCAGCATTTCATTTAAATATAACTTAGATGTTTCTCTAAAGTATAAATTTTGCTTTTAAAAAAGCTGATTATGAGAAATCAAATTCTAAATTAAAATTAAAAAGTATTATAATTTTAATCGTCTTATACTACATAGAAAAAAAGAAAGAGGCAACTCTCCAGTTCCAGAACATTTGGCTAAATCAATAACACCTCTTTAGCACTTTTATTGGAGTTGCAAAAAACTGGGACTTTGCCCATTTCAGTGTTTCCAGGAGACTCTGAGAGCACCAGTGATAGTTGAAGAATTTCATTATATTTTTGGCTTGAATTTTCTATTTTTGTTTCTAGTGTGTGTTTTAGTCTGAATTTCCCCAAAAGCAGTGCTTGAGGCAAAAGTTTATATATTATTTTCATTTTAGGGAGTACAATTGCAGGAAAGCAGAAGTCAGGGAAATGTTTGCATCTCGTGGGGCAGTCTTTCTGCTATCTGACTATTTTACCGGGAAGACCCTCTGAGAAGAGGAAAGCAGAGATGTTTATTCATACCATCCTGTCTCCCTTCCGTCAAAATTCACTCTGTGCTGGGTTCTTTGGGGTTATGTGTGTGTCGTGGCTGGTCAAGTCTTGTCATCTTAGTGTAATCAGAGAATCCCTAAAAGAGTAGGTGGAAGTAAGGGGTAAAATAAAGAGAATGAAACAAGGAACTTTCTGGTTGCCATTAGAGTCTACAGAGAGGTGGTTACTGTAAGGGGACCCAAGGTTCAAAAAGTGCCAAAGTCCAGGAGAAAGATAATGCAAAAAGATCTGGAGTGGAATATAACAGGCATGAGAGTTAATGGGTTAACGTGATGCTTGGCGTGACTCAGGCAGTTCTTGAGGTTCTTAGGGTGAAGGACGGACAAAGGATGAGAAAATAAAGAGACAAAACTGGGGTCCAGTGGAGCCCTTACACTCCTGATGGGAGGAAAGGAACTACTCAACCACTGTAGCATGTTTATTTACATACTCAGAAGGATAATGTCAATTTCAACCCCGCTGCCTAGCAACCCATTGTTTGGGTTGTCCAGGGGCTTGGTGTTTTTCTGGGCTAAAGCAACTTCTTCCCTGGCTTGCCCCAGATGCCCTCTGTTCTTGGGACACCCATGCCCCAGCTGTGCCCCAGCCATGCTGCATCTGGGCATGTGTGGTCAATTTCCAGCTTCAACCACTCCCAACAGAGGCTCATATTGGACAAGTATATCTCCTAACTGGGCTCTAGCAATGTTCTGAAAGGCTATGGTACTACTTGTCAATCTCAATGTTAGAAGATTAGAATTAAAATCTGAATTATAAAAGCCCAGTCATCCTTGAACACATCTCTCAGATTGTATTTGTTACAGACAAGTACAAGCAAGAAAAAATCTACCTCACTTTCCTTGGGAATGTGATGTTAATTTTATCCGGTGGGTTAGGGCAGTGTGAGTCAAGTACTTTGCTTCACAGCTGTGCAGAATTTAAGAGCAGTTGTGGTCTCAAGTGAAACCCAGCTCCATCAACTCACATTCAAAGCTCAGCTCTACCCTGAAAAGTTTGATGGGATATATTGCTGCCTTTCCAAGATAAGTAGTGGTTAAAGTTGTGCTATTCCTCAATGAGGGTATTAATGAGAATATTAATCTGTAAATGTAATTGCTTTCTTCTCCCTGTCACTACTGTGACTAACATATGTGATACTAGTCAGATGGAGAGTACAAGATTGAAATGTAGTGAAATTTACTCTATAAAACACACATGCACTTATGGCATTGATGGGGAAACTGACACTTGTAAAGTAGTTTTCGTTAAATGAAAAATTTCAGAACATTTACTCTAAGAAACTTGGGTAGATCAAATTTAAATTTAATATGGCAATAACCAGATACTTAACACAAAAATTAAACAGGATAATGGATGTATTCATAAGAGCTTCAAAATACAGCAAAGTATCATATATAACTAATCACCTTTGTGAGATTATATGACTGTTGCATTTATTTACAAAGTTATTGGAATATTTTTGTAGAAATTATTTATATATTCATTCACATCATCTATCTGAATTTGAGCTTGAAAACAATGGGGGCCCCTTTGAATGTTCGGTGAATAAGTATTTAAATTTTTTCACTAGCTTTACCTGCATGATTTATGTTGTAGAAACATAAGATATGTATTTATTCATTGATTTAAAATATATTTACTGAACGCCTGTAGTTTGTATGGCATTATGCTGTGTGCTACGTATATAAAATCATATATAATATATTCTAATGTTTGATTAGGTTACTACCTAGTGAAAAGGCAGACATAAAGTGATAAAATCCTGTTTCTTTTACAAAATGCTTTGTTCACTTACATCTCATTTATTTCTCACAACCAACTGTGAGGTGGCTAAAGGGTCAAACAAAAAAATACTAGACTTACCTCAAACCCCTTAGTTACTGTGAGTGGCTTCACAAACACATGCTTTTCATGAACTTATACTCAGTAAGTGTGTCCAGATGAGTACATTCACAAAAGTGTGTGTGTGTGTGTGTGTGTGTGTGGTGTGTAGTGTGTCTTTCAGTAATACATACAAGCTGCTATTTGTTTAAACCCAGGATCTCCAAGAAATCAAAATTTTATGCTCTGAACAGGCTGAAACTTCTGGTTGTCCTTTAAAAAGTCATTCAAAACAAATTTATTACTAGTGGAATTGGGCATGAATATAGTGTGAAGATTCTTAGAAGACACCGAAATCTTGAAACTCAGTTACTGAGGATATGGTAGCACTTAATTTCAGAGTATTGTGCACCTGTTCCATGTTTGCCATATTTACTTTCGAATAGTTTTCAAAAGAGAGAGAAAAAAAGCAAAGTAACAGTTAAACAACTCTACCCTAATAAGCCATGGTAAAAAGCTTAATATCAATTGTTGCACTGTGATTTTGACACTTCAGAAATCATTTCAACTTGCACTCTAAAATTTTGGAGTAATCTCTGTAAGTGTTATATGTAAGCACATGGATATGTGACACTATTTCCTTTTCACTTTTCGCATTGTGGTTCTAATGGTGAAGAAAGCGGTTTCCGTTGGTAAAACAAGGCTGAAACAATGGGTCGCTGAACAGGGCTGCCCCTTGCTGTCAGAGACCCGTCAGGTACTGTTGTTAAGTCCATTGTCCACCGCGATTGTGAGTCCATTGTCCACCTCTATCGTGACTCCCGGATAATTTGTTCCTTAGTGGCATCCTAATAACAAGCCCACTCATTTCCTATCAAAGGAAACTTACCAGATCAGCTAGTAAGAAATTATTACAGGAAGTTCATCAGGGAACTGCAGTTTGCCATCCATAATGGGTAGTAGTACTTTATGAAACAGTACTTAATTTTTGTGTTTCACACATCCCAAGAATGTAAGTGTCAGTGTCATAGGATCTTCTGTTGAAATAGATGACCATATGAAGCACAGCCATTTTGGTTCCACTGTGCTAATGAAGTTCGTTACAGATCAAAATAAAAAGGTCTGGGAGAAGCTCCGTTGAGGATGCTCGGTATTATGCATAAAGAATGGTTCATAGAATTTTAAAAGTGTTTTATTTAGGAAATGGTTTAAGAACTGGCCAGGCGATACTGACAGCCCATCCTGCGAGCTGGCCAGGCAGCCAGCGAGCTTGCAGAGCCAGCCTGGCGGGAAGGAGCCCACAAGCCAAATGAGCATTGGCCACGGTCTTTGTTTGCTTAATAGGAGAAGTTATTACCTTTGCTTGTTATCCCAAGAAGGCTAATAGAGCCCTCATGGGCATCTCTTTCCAGACACTAAATAACATCAATTACAATGATCCCAATTAAAATAGGGAGTAGGAGACGTGAAGTTAAAAATTAAACTAATAACCTCCTGATTGACATTCACTGGTCACACACACTCTTTAATCTGGTTTCCTGCATTAACTTACATCAGCTTGTAAAATCTTAATAAATAATAAATAAAAATAAATGGAAATACATGTGCTTTACTATCTTAATGTTGGAGGTCTTCAAGCATCAGTAGAATCAGGTATTCAACTTTCTTAATACTACTTTCAAAATATTATTTGAGAACTCGTATGACACAGGAAGGGAGAAAATTTGTGGATATGGAAGACACTGAATTTCCAATTTTTTAGTGTCTCAAATGTAACTACAACATTCTACTCTTTGATGTCTCTTAGCTTTTATTCATAAACTCATAAGAATTAATAGAGTCTAATTCAGATTCTTAAAATAGGTATTTTCAGTGTATAAATATGCTTCCAAGGAGATATTTCACATATGTAGTTAATACATACGTTTTCATAAAAATACGCCAATGCCAAAAGAGAAGCTTGGGTTTATTCTAATGTCAACCCACAGAACTAATCCCAGAAATGAAAACCAATAGGATGTATTTTGCCACTTGAAGAGGATGGGGAATTCACACAGTGCAAGTATACATACGTGTAATGAGAGTTACTTGCAATCTTTAGCTGAAGAACTCTGGTCACTAATGAAAATTACAATTTATGTGGTTGATTTTCCATTGGACTTCTTTCACTTGTGAGATTCTGTAGAGTTTCTGTGCTTTCACTACTTGCACAACTGTTATTGAATTTTAGTTGTTTAGTATTTTCTTTCTAGACAATTCTCTGAAGCAGTGCCATGCCTTCTGTGAAAGAAGAACCACTGATACATTAACTCAGATGATCAGCTCTACCAAATAGCAAGTGAACAGATGGCTCAGTCGCCGTGCACACGTGTCTAATGTGTGTTAGCCTGATCCAGCACAGAGCACACCTACTGTTCTGGGATCCGTGTCCGCTTCTCTGCTGTATTCCTGTGAACAAGATAATAGAGTTGATTTACAACACACGGACATGGAGTTATGATCCAAAGCACTAGAATGCTACCCGGCGACTTAGGACATTAGAGCATGTCACTTGGAGATACGTTTTGTGGATATAAGAAAAAACACATTATACTCTTTATTAAAACTCTCATGCTGTTCTAATTCCCTTTCTCTCTCCACCCCCCTTAAATAATTCTGCAGTATAATAAAATGATAGCAGAAAAAGCTTAAAGTGGAGTAATAAACATGGTGAATTGAGTAAACCAAAACTACGTAAAGTGAAGAATTCTCTAGAGTTCTGTTATAGAGTGGCCTGGAGTAATACCTGCCATTTTGGTATTTTTCTTGTACGTTAAAAATGAGCTGAGGAGTTCAGAGTCCTGAAACTTTAAGGCATGAATTTAATTATAATTTTATTAAATTAAGACCAATCTGAAATTTTTAAATTTAAGTAAAAGTTAATTTACCCTGTTCTTGAAATTGCTGAAAATATTACCTAACATATTGAATGAAAAACACATATGACAATTGATAAAGAAATAACAAATAGTAGGGATGCTAGATAACAGATTTTCTCTTTGCAGTGTGATATTAGGGAAAATATACTTTTAAAAAGTGACTCAGTTTGCAGCATCTTTTTTCTGATAAAACACATTGAGACATATTTAATCAACTTTATATTATTTGAGATTAAATCACCTATTCTACTGTATAATGCAATTTAATGTTGATATTTATTGTTTGGCTGTCATAAACTATTATAAAAATACATAATTATTTAACATGACATGTGAAAATATCATTTTAGGTAAAACCCAATGAAGTAAGCTATCAGTGTGGTGTCTTTGAAAGGTAATTAAGGTTGCATGCTCTGAAATTTATAGCATCTGAAGATTTTCAAAAACTAGCCTGTAATATTTATCTAGCACCATTTAATTTTACCAATATCATATAAACATAAAACTTTAGCATCAGTTGAAGAGTTTGATAACTGAGCAAATTCAATGTGTGCGTGTGTGTGAATCAATATTCAATTGATTCATTAAAGGACACACAGGACAATAGTTCAAACATTGTGCTTAGTGATTTTCTATTTATTAAGCAAATGGGAAGAAATAGAACTTACTTAGATATTGCTGTTAAAAGTATATTACCTAATATACAAGCTAAAAATTGAAGTCATTCTTAAGAAATATATTTTTTCATCTTTGAATCGAGTAAAACTGTTTGTGAATATTGAATATATGGAATAAAGATTTGTAGGGGAAGTGTTCTTTAAAAATAATACGTAAAAGTATTTTCCTAAGATTAATTATATATTCATTATATCTCAAGGAAATATAATAATGATGATATAACAAAACAAGCCAAGTTAACATGTTATTCCTCTTAAACTGATATTTCAAATATCTAAAACTTTTTTAATATCCATTATTGCCTGACAGGTAGGCTACACATAAGAGCAACTACTTGAAACTATTAACGTTCTAGTTAAATCTTGTTTTGAGACAGGATATTTTTATGGCTTTCAATACTATACCCTAAATTCTTTCACTTGGCTAAGAGGGGTGAACAATTCTACTAACTTGGAAGACTTGCAAGAGTTTACATGTACTGTACTTGTATCTTTTTGCTTAAAGCAGTTGAATACAGCTTGGTCTATGTTTGAGGATTCTTCAGTCCCCCTAACTGCCTGTTGCAGTTTGGATATGGTGTGAGCTTGTCCCTCAACATCCATATGCTGGCGACTTGGTGCCAGCGTAGCAGTGTTGGGACTGCCAGACTGCCAGAGATACTGGGACCCTAAGAAGCTGATGCCATTGGGAGGTTGTTGGGATTCTGCCCTTGAAAGAGATAAAGGCAGTTCTCATGAAGCTATGCTGAGTTCTCAGGGAGTGATGTAAAGTAGAAGACTGACCCTTTTCTGCCCTCTAATTTCCTGTTTTGTTGTATGTTCTCTCTTTCACACACACAGTTCCTGTGATGATCCCATTCATCATTAGACCCTCAACAAAAACCCAGTCAGGTACTTTCAACCTTCAAAACTGTGAGCTAAATAAACGTGTTTTATGTATACACTAACAAGACTCAGGTATTATGTTACAGCAATGGAAAACTGCCTGATACACTGTCACTGCCCTTTCTTCCCCCACTTAATTTCATGGCAGGGAATATTTCTCTATTTGCTGAATTATTGGTCATATTCTTATGACTACCATCAAGAAAACATCTTTGGTCTCCACATCAGACCTTGTGTAATATTTCTTTTTATATCTTTCCTTTCTAATTCCCTAACTCTCCTTCTTAATTCCATAGACACAACTAAAGAATACTTTATATCTGTTGTTGCCTGTTTCTCATCTCCAATTTTGGATCTAAGCCATCATAGTCTGTCTTCTATTCCTAATGCTGAGCCAAAAGCTTCATCAGCAGTCCTGCAAATGACATCTCAAACACCACTCACAGCAGTATTTCTTCACTCCTCTTCCTACACCTTCTTCCCATCTTTGACATTGTCAACTATTGCAATTTTGAAACTATTATTTTTTTCCTGGATTCCCACTGAAATTCTCTTTGCTGTATCTTTTCCTATGACTTTCAGCCTTTGTCATCTTGGGTTTCTTGACCCAACCCTATTATTCTGCCTGTCACTAACCTATGTTTCCTTATGCTGGCCTCTGTGGAGACATCTCATTGATAGCCAGAAGCATCACTGTCCCACATATTTTGATGGATCTCACTTTCATTGACTCAAACATATGTTCATTGTCCATGATGACGTACAAAAGGTGGTTCTAAAGGGCAGAGAGGAAACTTGACTGAGTGACACGGTGGTCTCATGGTGCTTTCATTGTTGTCAGTGAAACAGATCATACACAGCTAAATAAAATGTTTAAATACTGTTAGGTGAATTTAGGTGGTATGAAGAAAAGAAATCAGAGCAGGGGTTTAGAGACTTACAGTGGTATTTCACTTCTAATGCTTGGAAAAAACTTCTCTGAGTAGATGAAATTTAAACAGAATTCCCAAGCAATATGAAGTCCTACGTATGTCATCATTCAATCAGTAGTACTAGCTAAACATTTGAAGTTATCCTTGACTGTTTCTCTCATGTTCTTATTGTATCTGACACTAAATATGGTTGGTATTAGCTCTTAAACTTCTTTTCAATTAGTTTGCTCTCCATCTCTGCCACCATAATTGCATCTCCTGGTCTGGAGTGCAGTGTCTCTCACAGGGACTATAAAATAGCCTCTTAATCTCATTCACATTTACTTTGTATTGCTGATCCGTTTTGCATACCATAAGCCACTGAAATTTTCTTTACACCTAATCCTTTATTGTTACCTCCCAGGTTCTCCAGTAAAATTATGCCCATGTCTGTTCATTACCATGAAGATAAAAATCAGAATACTGAGTGTGGCTCCAAAATCCCTTGTATTTACCCCTGTATCCTCCTCCGGCCTTCTCTCCTTTCAGGTTTTCTATATTGCTGCTCTGGCGAGGAACATGGCCTTGCTTATATGGACACTGAGTTTCATAATCCCTCTGAACAGTTTTGGACATGTTGTTCCCTAGACCAGAACCCAGATTTCCTTCAGTTAAATTTCCAAGTGCATTGTTCTCTATGTGTCTTTGGAAAAGTCACTTCACCTCTGAGCGGCAGCTTTGTTAAGTGTAAAACATGAATAATAGCATGCACTTCATGGGGTTGTGTAAAGTACTTTAGGACAGTGATTGTCACCCAGCTGAGTGCTCCGTATGTGTTTATCATTGTGTATTTTTACTCTCATACCACAGTATCTAGATTCTAGTAGATCCTCGGTAAACACAAATTGAACAATATTCAATTCCACAGTCAGCTTCTAGTGGATTATTCCTGTTTTCTTCTAAGCACACTTCTATCCAGACCTTGAATTTAAAGGAAATCAAGTTATCCTTTCTAAGCCAAAGAATATTATAGTCAATATCTATAGGATTCCAGTGGGTAATTTCTCATTCTCATTGAATTAGCTTTCTTTTATTAAACCCAACTTTATGTTTTATAACTTGTCTTCAGTAATGAGATGGGCCATAATACATGCTACATATTAATTAGGGATCTGGATATTCCTTCACAGATGGTATGTGTGCTTTCTCTTTCATACTCAGATTTAATCTAAATTGCATATGAACAACGTCTGTATAGTTTCAAAAATGAATATAAGCTACTGTCCTCAGCAGAAAAGAACAATTAACACAATTCATGAGTTAGAGTTCATTTTATAATTATAATGAATAGCCATTTGCTAATTTAATAAAACTCTGTGCCTTAACTGCAAATGTTAATAGATAAAACTAGGATCTGAACTTTGGACTGGTTGTCAAATATAAAATATTAGATTTTATAAAACAGGTAAGCCCTTGAGGAAACATCTTATTTTTATGTCAGTTTTAATATCTTGCTAGTAATACTGCATTATCCAAAGTATTAGATGATACTATAATAATATGAAAATGCAATTTTTTGTAAGTTAAATTCTGTCTGACTGGCAAAAATGGCTTTGAAAGAAATTCAGAAATATTGTTACTCATACCTTAAACATTAAAAACTCTAAACATTCATCAAAATCTATGTAGGAAGTACATTATTAAGTACTACTGGGCATTGTTATGTACACATAAATTTTAATTTGTAAAGTTGGACAAACCTGACACTAGAGGTATAAAAAAATAGTGACTAATAAACTTATTAGTCAATCTTCCTATTTAGAAACTCCAAACTGTATTGAATATGTACACTTAAATATTACAGTTTGCCCAAAAGATTGTAAATACCTTAAAATTGGTAAGGCACCTTTCCCATATAATCACTTACGGTATTTAGACCTGTATTAGAATTGTTTTTTTGTGAATTCAACCTCTTTCTCATACTCAGACATCTGTATAAATATTTTAGACATTTATCATAAAGGAAACTCCTTATTACAGAAAATGTTTTACCTATTCTCGGATCTATGCTTAAACTTAGTGCTTTTTAATACATTTACAGCTGTACTAATATAAACCTCAGTGATCAAAATGAAATATAAATCCCATTTTTTGTTAGGAAACACTGCTAATTTCCAAATGTTTACACTTTTCCTATGTATATAGCCCCTTCCACCTCCATATATTCACATGGCATTCCTCATAATCTGCACTGCAGTGTGTATGTGTGGTGGGTTGCTGAGTGGGGGTACATACATACACTGTTCATGTCACCGTCAGGAAGTCACCATTCAAGTACTTTGCCCAACATTAATTATTCTTTAGTAACATTTGGACTAGATTCACTTTCTTTTGGATGATAATTCAGAAAAGTTTCTCTTAGTGATCTGTTCTTACTTAGATGAAAAATGATGATGGTTATAATTAGTCTAATGGACTATTCTATGATGTTCCTCCTTAATTACCAAATCCTAGTCACATTCTTCTTAAACTTACATTCTGAATGACATTTTCAGATTTATAAAGGCTTTAATTTAAATATGCTGCTAATTGCTACAGTCAAAGTTGGGCTTTGTTTCTGAGTAACTCTTAGGTAGCACGTCGCTGTAAAGTTCAAATACTTTGAACCTCTTGATATCCCCAACGGTCATTTACATGCAATCACATTATGCAGAGAAACAAACTGGAACTAAGTTTGTTTGGAGAGAAGTGGGAAAATATCTCAAGTCCTCATGGATACAGAACAATTTTATTAAATTTTTGACTTGAATGAAGGCTTCCTATGTTCATCTAGCAGACAGGTAGTACACATTTCCAAGAAATGTCACCTTGTGATGAAATTCAAAAAGAAGGACTTCAAAGTCTTTTGTAGCAGACTTCAATTTTTTTTGTCAGAATATATGGCTTCCTACCAGAATATTCACGTAGAAAAAAATTACTCTAGTTTATTTTTCGATCTTGCAAAAGATTATGTATACACTGCCATTATCCACAAAAGCCTTCCATAGCATATTTTTTCTTGTAATTAAAACAGTAGGAATTAATGACAGTATGAGGATGCTTGCTGTTTTGTAATAATGAATTGAACTATTTGAATGGGTAAAAAATGTTTATACAGTGATTATTTTAGACTGAGTTAAGTCTTGTCATAAAAGATAAAAGTATTAAATTTGCAGTAGATGTTTTTAAAATCAAAGTGAATACTGTGAAGTCATATAAATGTAGAACACTTTTGCCAAACATAGTCATAATTGTAAAGAAGTTATGATTCAAATAAACTCACTTTGACAGCAAAATAAACCTGCTGATATTTGTAACCTAAGGTCATTGGTTTCATTAAATCCATTTATTCAGTTCCAAAACGTGTGTGCTATTTCACTAAACTACTCTTTCAGTGGTTGTGGAAATCTACAGTTTTCTCAAAGGTAAGATCTTTCTGCTAAATACTGACTTTCAGTTTTTGATAATAAGCTTAAAACAAAGTTTTTAACAATATTGATTTAAAGAAACCTATTTTATTTTTAAAACGTTTAGATGGAAATACAGTATTTTGTGACCCCTATCTTTGTTAGTGTTAGTAAAAAACCCTTCGAAGAAAAATAATAACTTCCCAATTCACACTGATGTCCAAAACCATTCTGAGGTTCTTCTCAGAGTTTCTGTAACATTTTCATATTCTCCCAGTTATGTTTGTCCATTTGTCCTTGTCTCTGTTCTTGTGTCTCACTTGGCTCTCTCTGGTTGAATCCAAATATCTTATTTCTCTGTTTCTCTGCTTCTGGCTGCAATAAAATACTCAGGCCATGTGATGCAATTACGAGTTCATGGTTTGTATCTTACACTGAGCCTCAGTACTCTTAGGAAATCTTCACCTTGTTCTCCTCTGAGCTGGTGTCTTAGTTACTTCTTCACTTCTGGGACAAGATACCTGACACCCACAAGTTAAAGGAGGAAAGCTGTATTTTGGCTCATAGTTTGTAGAGCTTTTAGTCAATAATCAGTGGGTAGCACAGTAGAGGGATATGGCGGAGGCAAAACAGTCCTCGGAAGGGCAGACAGAGGCAGCAAGCAACAAGCACTAAGCCTTTCTTTGCATTTTATCCTCTCCAGGCTACAAACCTTTTGGGTGATGCCACCATACCCAGGATAGGCCTTCCTATTTTCCACACCCAGAACGATGATAAACTGACTAGGTGACTAATCCAGTACCCTTAATCCCAGCATCACACAGATAGATAGGTTCATCACACCCTAGATTCAGCCACTTCAGAAAATCTCCAGCTATGGGTGTTTGAAGCTTTGAGAGTCCATCTAAATATAAGTCATACAGTTTGCTTCCCATGTTCCCTCAGCCCCTACTTTTTTTGTGCACATAGTGAGATAAAAGTGATGTTCCTTGTTTGATTCATACTCTTCTGTCTGGCCCCTCTCCTCATTCTCTGCATATGGCCCTGTCTCCTGACCGACTGAGAAAAATAATGATAGAAGAATGTAAAATTTCCTACCTTCATTCTCTCCTAGCTATCAATTGTGTTGTCAATTCAGAAGAAGGGTCTTTCCTCCTTTTTAAAGCTAGCCTCTTACTTCACAGTCTTGACTCTATCCCTGATGGAGGATTGTCTTATCGTTTCTGTGTCATCAGTCTCTCCACACTCCCTGCCTCTTCATGCGTCCTATAAACAAACCAATTTTGAGGCAAGGAATGAAAACCACCCCAAACCTCTTTACTCCTCTCTCTACATTCATAGTCTTTTGCTTTTAAAAAGTGTTTTTTTCATTGATCACTCTTCTTCAAATCTTTGCTCACTCCTGAATGTACTGTAATCTATTTCACCAGACTCCTGATTTACCATGTCCAAAGTCAAGGCCCTTCTCCTTTCACTTACCGTTCATGGCCTCCATATTGTACTTGAAACTGTCATTGGTTTCTTGTGATTCTCTCTTCTTTCCTTTCCTTTCCAACTCCACTATATAACTTTGTCCTTGTACCTGTCCTATGAACCTGTCTATGCCTTTTTGTAATTTCTGCTCTTTCCTTGTCTCTTACTCATTTAGAAATGATGTTTTTTTTTTCTGAGTTCACACTAGTAAAACTGGGAATAATCTCAACTTTTACTATGATTTCATTATATAGTATTGATAAATGCCCATCTCTATCTGTTGCTTTCAACCTAAGTTTAATATTCCAAGTTACTGTCATAGCTGAACAATAAATCACTATTTTGTCTAGTATTAGATTATCATAGTTGATCTCTTTGAGCCTGAACACCTCTCGTCTTCCCTGTTCCCCATACATTTGCCAATCCAATCGTGTCAGTCTGTTTTATCCAGACTCTTAGTAAGTGTTTTACATGTCATTGAAGGTAGTCAAAATTGAATTAGGCACTTATTTGTGGCACCTCCAGCCCTTGTCCACTTAGATTCCATCCTCACAAAACTTCTTACTTTTTTCTAAAAAGTATTCTATTATCTTTTAGGGTGCTGTGCTTTTTTACATGATTTTTAAAAATATGTCTAGAATATTCTTTACCTATTATATCATAGCCACAAATTTGAGTATTTTTCATTCACAATCAGACTGAAATGCCTTCTCTTCTATGAGACTTCTGCAATGGAAATGTTCCCTTCCTCTTCTTCCAAACTTTGCAGATACTTGTTTTACATTTTTGATTCATGAATATATGTATCTGATTTAGTCCCTTTTCTGTTGCCATAACCTCAGACTGTGTAACTTTTAAAGAAAAGAACTTAATATGATTCATGGTTGTAGAGGCTGGGAGCTTCAAGAACAAAGCTTCTGCATTTGCTCAACTTCTGGTGAGGGCCTCAGGAGGCATCATAACATGGCAGAGAAATGAAAGGGAATGTGGGTGTATTTGGATGAGACAAAAAGGATGGATGGCCTTACCTTTCTCTGTGGCAGTGAATTCAGTCTCACAAGAGCAAGAACTTGCTAACTCCTGGGAGAATTAACTCAATCCTACAAGAGCAGGATTAATCCACTTTAATGACCTAATTACCTCTTACATCCTACCCAATGTCTCTTCACTCTGTAACATTGGAAACCAGATTTTAATCTGAATTGTGAAGGAGACAAATCACACTCAAAGCACTGCAACCTCACACACCAAGTTGTGAAAAACTTGAAGGAAAACACCATGTTATTATGTGTAAAATAGCATATTTTATAGCACTTACTAGCTATTCAGTAGATGATGAGAAAAACAAGGAAAAGTTCTTCGTCTTTTCTCAAATATATATATGTTGAATTGCAGATACAATGTATACTTACACGTAATAAGATAGAATGTGATCAAGACAAAATACTACTTGATATTTCCTCCTATTCCTTTAAGTAACTGATAATCTAATGGGATCTACTTACCTGTATTCAAATTCAAAAACCAATTTTCATGTGTGAAAGAGGCAAAAGTTAAAAATATTAAATGTGAATGACAGATCTGTATATAAGTGAGATTCTATTACAGATAACTTCATGGCACCATAAAATATCTAATTTTACTTTACGTTTAGCCTTATATAGTCTCATATTTACCACTTTTGTATGTACTTGAAATTTGCTTTTAAGATTAATGTGTAGTGGTCCAGCTTATTAAGTTCAATGAATGTTCACTTCAGGCTAGAAATATCCCACTCCGAGCATCCTTAGTAATTTCCCTATTTATCTTAATTATATTACTTCTATGAAAACATTTTTCTTGCCATTCCCTCTTCCCCCTTATTTTTTGAATACTAAAGCAAAATATCATTCAGATATTTCATAAGGTGCATAAACACAAAGTCTTAAGAGTGTAACGTTGCTGAAATTATTCTGCCAGAGGAAAGGACAACACCAGCCAATTGTGCTTGTCAGTTGATAGATGATCTTTGGGATCTTCACTATAGAAGTATATTGGGATGTATGAGGAAATTGCAAATTACATGAAAGCTGTACTTTTGAGAAATAAAAGTCATCTCTAATGCAAAGAGATGGACAAAGGTAGTGCTAGTAATAACCAATAATGTTGATGTTTCCTGTTGACCAGGTACCATCCTAACAGTTTTTTTAATTCTCAGAATACACTTTGAGATGGATGCTATTGCTATCATCTCCACTTTATAGATGGAAACACAACAAAGTAAGAACTGACATGTCTGTGGTCACACAGATAGCTGCATGGGGTGAGTGGCTGAAGTAACATTAAAGTCTGGGACATCTTGTCCTGGACTAACAACTTATTGCTATACTCCACTCCCTTCCCACTCTCAAAGATAAATAGGAATGGGCTGACAGTGACCCTTAAGAAGACAGTTTATATAATGCGGGCTTTCAGCCTTCTTCCATATGAGATATTAACTGTATAAATCAGCTGACCAAAGAGGAAACAAATGAAGAGGCCAGCTTGCCAATTCCATTTGGGCAGTATGTATGAGCAGTACTTTCATTTCCCTGCCTTTGTAGGAAACCAGATAGCTTTTAGCCTCAAACCTCAAATGTTTTCCTACTTTAAAATACTAAGTAAGCAATCTGCAACTGATATGTACCTAAACCTAAAATTAGCAGATGCTTCGTAATGAAAAAAAAAAAGCAAAGAGACAATATAATAAAAACCACCATAAGAAACATGAAATTACTACTAACAATATTAAAAACAAGTTGTTGTTCTTCCTCTCCCTTTACTTTTAATTGTTATTAAACTACATATTGGTGAGTTTATGTTATGGCTCAAAGTTCCTTTCCTTTTAACCTGGTGGATCCAAGGGCAATAGAAGGAGTAGGAATGACTAGCTGGAGTAGGGAGAGGAAGAAATCAATCAATTGACTACTATTTATTGACTGTCCAAAATGTGACGGACTTGGTCAGTGTGCAGTGGGTCAGACTGAATTATGTCATCTTAGCAGAACACTCTTCACAGCCCTTGGCAGGTCATTCAATTCCATAAGAGCCAAAGAAAAACAAGGAAGAGTACTCCGTTAAAATCATTACATTTTTCAGATTTGAGCAAGTCCCCAAATAGTCTTTTACTCCCCTCAGTCAATTTAGTTTATAACCATCTTAAAAATTTTTAACAAACTAATCATGTCAATTAAGGAGTGCTCATAATTCAATTCAGATGGATTTGAGCTTTTAATTTTCTACTCCTGACCTGAAAATGCTGGTGTTTGTGCACTATGTAAACATAAAACGCTGTCTAAAACTTTCTAAAATTTGAGCATGTATGGTGCAGATTCATTTATAAATACATAAGCATGGACTCTGTGATTTAAAATAGCTTTGATTTAACCATGTACCAGAAGGTCATCTTAAAATAACCGAAAGTTAGACATTAAAATGTTCTGTCCAACAGTGAGTCAGTCTACTTGTGAATGAGGGAAGGCTTTGTAGAGGAAATGATATTTAATTTTTTGCCTAAGGAATACTTAGCTTGGGCCAGGTCTGTATCTGGGGCAGGTGAGAAAAGTATAGCAGTGTACAGTGCAGGTGGGAGGGGGTGTCCCAGGCAAGGGAAACAGGAAATAAGGGCTCGAGGCCCTGGAGGACTTGCAGCTTCCTTTAGCCATTGAGTTCTAGGTGAAATTTGAAGAAGAAAAGCCCAAGTGACAAGCAGAGCTATTTCACTTGAGGACTTATCTGCCTAGGTGAGAGAAGAGGTGGTTCAAGGCCTGGCCTCACTGCCTATGTGCATGTATGCATGTATGTTGGAGAGTAGAAGAGGTGCAGAAATGACAGCAAGTGTGTGGCGTCATAGAGAAGAGAACTAAGCAAGGACGGATGTGTCAGTCTTCGCCTGCCTCCTGCACTCGGTCTGAGCTGTTATGGAGTCAGGGGTTAAGGTTGCTGAAGCTGTTATTAAGGCCACCAGAGGCTCAAAAACAGCTATTAATGCATCTGGGGGCAAAATATTGCACAAAGTTCAGAAGCAGGCAGAACACTTCCTGAAAGCTACACGGAAGGCAACAGGGATCTGGAATTGTGAGGGGAATGGAAGATTGTCACTCACTGCCTTGAAACATCATAAACTTCAGCTTCAGTAGTGGGGCAGGAGGGTGTGAATTTAAAAAAGGGGTGGGGGCTGTGAAAGGCTTTCTGCATGCACCAGATCCCTGCCAGAACTGTGATCCTCATGTGCTACAGTCACACACAGTGATATCTCGGTTGTCAAATGACTCCAAGCTCGACTTTCCAGAGTAGGGAAGAGCAAAGTTCAAAAAAAAAATCTGCTTGGTATTCAAAATTTTACTCAATAGTCAAACGAGAAATATGGCTTGAAGAAAACCTTTAGGGACTAAGAGTGAGTCATGTGCCACATCTCACTGTGGACACGAAGGGGTGACACTTCCATCTGGGTTCTGCTCTTTCTCAGACAACGCATCCTGTTTCTTTCAGTGCATTACAACTTTGTAGCATTGTGCTTTACTTGTGTAAAATATTTGTTTGAAAGAAAGCCAGTGATACCAGTGGGAACACAGAGGAAAACTGTGAGAACCATGATACAGTTAAAGAAAGAAATTGTGAAGTTTATTGAAGTCCTGGAAAAATGAATTTGTAAGTGTAATTGTTGGTCCTCAGAACCAATTATCTGGTTTTCCATTATTTCTTATGGGAAACATATGTTCAGTTCTCAAAGATTCAGTGTTCAAATATGAATTTGGAACGAGTTGAGTTCGATAACTGAAGTGTCCCTGTATACATGAAGGGGCCCAAGAGATACAGGGAGAAAGGGATGAGGTGGGGGAGGGGGACAAAAGAATTAAGAGATGTTACCTACATGAATGTATTCCCCATGATACATGTAATCTGTACCTACTACAAACATGTACCAATACAAAGAGATAGCAGCTGAGGAAAAGATACAAGCGTTTCCAACTCCAGGTTGTTTCTGTGGTGGAGCCCTGAGAGAAATAGCCAATTAAGGCTATTCACGAACATTTGTGAGGTACTCTGGGAAACTCCAGAAATTTCTAGAAAAGATTCCTAAAGGACAAGGACATACAGATGTTTTGAAAGCATATTGGGTCAATAAAATTTGTATTATTATGGGATCACTAATGTCTTGGTTACTTTTTACTCGTTGCTCAGACAAAACACCTGACACCCAAAATTAGGGAAGGAAAGGTTTATTTAGCTTACAATTTTTGGAGGTTTCAGACTGCAATCATCTGGCTCTAAGGCAGGGTGGCATGGCACAGGAACAACACTTCAAGGTAGCAGCCGAACAAAAGCAGCCAAAGTAAAAAGGTGGGCCAGAGCAAGCCTCTTCTCCTCCTTTATATAGTACACAGGAAACCACCCTCCCCCCAGGGTGGGTGTAGCATCCACAAACATCCTTGCCTTCCTTTGCACAGGATGAGGATGTTTACAAAGTAAGACCCCTGGCTCCCTGTTGACTCTCTCAGTTAAACTTCTGATCTTCTCAAATTGTAACAATGACCAGGTAACTGTGCTCTACACCCCGGGATGTAGAGCTGCTGAGTTACTTAATTAAGCTGCTAGACTTCTCAAGTTGACACAATGTATAAACCATAGCAACTAATGTTCCCTCAACCTGCAAAGACAGAAGACACTCAGATGACATCTTCTTACCAGGTTAAATAATGAAAGACCATTTTCATTTGGGTTAGAAAAGAAGCCAAGGTACTAAGAAGTAACTGTAACTTTATGCAGAACTAGACACAGAGCTCCAGAATTCTGTCCCAGAGAAAAGACAAAGGTTTAAACAAGGAAGTGCATATTTAAGCCCATTTTAGAGCTTCTGAGATGAAAGCTTGAAGCTGTGTTTCAAGTCCTTCTAGGGATTCTAAGAAGGAATGAGCTTGAGAAAGGGCAGCACACATCAGAGAAGGCAGTGTGCAGATACCCAGGAGACTCCAGAAGGAAGCAAGTGTTCATGTGCTAGGTAAGCCTTTGCGTAGGTGGGCTAGGTCCATGAATGTCCGCATGAGACAGACACAGAACTGAGCTGAATAACACATTTCAGCTTTTTATGTGGACCCTAAATTGGCTCTAATTACATAAGAGCATTTACGTTTTTTTAGGAGTTTCATGTTTTCATGCAAAGATAAAATAGTAGTTATAAGTAAACTGCTTGTATCTGTAAATAAATAAACCACACTTAAGAAAATGGTTATTGTAATTCTTTGGATCTGTATGGTAAGAGATTTCTTTGTATAAAGATATCATAAAATTTGAAATAACTGGCATAATAAAGAAAACCATATTTCAATATCCCTATCCCTGAACTTTTCTAACTTTTGATCTTAGATCAGTAGCATCCAACTCTGTAAAACCACAAAATATTAGGCATGATTGGTTTTTGCTCAAGTAAAACTAACGTGTCAGACATTCAGCCTCTTCTCTACAGTGTTTGAGTCTATTTGTACAAGATGTATGCTCACAAAAAGACTCAGCTCCTATTGGTTAATGTACAGGTTGCTATATTAATAGGTTGCACACTTCATTGATTTTTAATTAATTTCTAAAGAGACACAGAGGATAACTGCTACAGCCCACAACATCTCCTTTCTCATTGCAGTCCACGTCTTTATCGATTGGCTGCCTCAGGAGCAGAAGTAATCCATTTTAAGTACACTTCCTTCGAGAGCGTGGGAGTACAGAAGCTACACAATACCCTGCTCCCATTGAAGTCATGTTAGCCAGAGGTCAAAGAGAGGGGAAGATGGTAGCCTGGTTAGTATTCTCCTGACCAGAGAGATGAGCTTTCTCCTCAGCATTTATTTAGTAAGAGAGACTTCTCACACATGCTGTTTAATTTACATTTTGTTATTTTTTAATTTTCTTGATCGATTCTGATTTTTGGTTTCTTAAGAGGGCTTTTCAAGTTCCAAGGAAATATGTTAAATGAAATTTCTGGAGAAAATACAGGGAAAAAAAAAGAAGGAAAAAAAGCTGTTCTCTTTGCTAGCCTCCAGAATCTGTAAATAGTACCCCAACCACTCTCCTTGGTACTTGAGTATCAAAGTCTGAGGTTGGTCTACAGTTCAGTGAGGGCGCACTTTGTAGAGCATTCAGTGATAGCAACTAGACCGCTGAGGCATGTTTGCCATATGTTCGCCACACTAGCCTAAAAGTACAGTCTGTAATGTTCTCATAGTGACAAAAATCACCCAATGACATATTTCTAATAATGTATCCCAGTCACTAAGCAATGCATGACTAAATCAGGTATTTAAAATGCCTCATCCTTGGGGAACTCAATGAGCTAGTATAATACAAAGCACTACTTGTAAAAATGCAGCTAAAACTAAATATACTGGTGGTAGAGTGGAAAGATTTGGTATAAACACTGTTGTGGATATTTATGGTGAAGAGGAATGGCATATGATGTGAGAACATCGTGGAAAAATGATAATAATGTGTGTAAATTAAAGAACATGATAAGTTAAAAATTTCTGTCTACCTGAGATCCTGAAAGAAAACAACAGGAAAAACACTCAGACATTGCTCCCTGAAAACTATGTCTGAGACAGGTCAGAACGCAGCATTTTTTTTTTTCTGGCAAGTGTTCTCAGGAAATACCTATAAAGCAGGGAGAAAAGCAATATTGGACAGAGGAAAAAAACTGGGCTATGGTGAAATTGCATCCTAACCAATCCCATGGAGAGTCCCTGAGCTGGAATAGCTCCTCTTATTTGTCATTGTAACTCTTGCATGAACCCAAGCAAAGCAGTTCATTTGTGACTGGGTTGGGGTATCAGTGTCCGGAGACCAATGCATCAGAACTAAAACAAACCTCTGTAGCCACAACCATCAGGATGAGAGGATCTTGGTCTTAAAGGGGTTTGAAGAGATTTCTGAGCAGCTCCTCCTACACATCCGGACAGCTTTGGAAAACACTTCTAAATAAATCACAAAATATTTTTATTACATTTAATTAAATGAGCAGGAAATTGCTTGCTCTCAATAATTCTGAAAGTCTTCTTAAAATCAGCAAGCTAAAGAAATATCTGGAGGATACCGGCTGAGATTAGAAGTATGAGGAATAATCATGACTATTAACTCCATGCCAACCCAGGATAAGGATGTGAATATTTCTTTCTTCCTCTGAGCAAAATAACAGCAGAATATTCAGGTACAAATCAAATGAGAAATGGAAGCTGCTACATCAGAACATGCCTGAGCATCTGGCTGCCTTCTTAGTTCCTTAGTGTGGTCAATTATACTTTTAGTAGTAAGAATGAATTTGAGGTTACTTATTTATTTGCCAAATACACCTTAAAGCATTGGCTATTCTAGGTGGGGATTTTTGTTGTTTGTTGTTACCATTTAGATCTACATAATTATCATATTCATCATAGAGAGTGCGTACCTGTCTATGATATATCATGATTCCTCTTTTTTTCCTCAATTCCCCCTCCCTTCAACCCCTCTTCCTTTCCTTATTTATGAATCTTTGTTTTCATTTTATCCTTCTTTCATCATTTTTTTCTTTCCTTTCCTTCCTTCCCCCATTCCTGTTCCCTTGTTCCTCTTCTCTTTTGAGCAACCTCTTCCTATTTCACAATATCTGTTGTATGTTTTGGTCCTTATTTACTTTCAGTTTCTCACACCAAGGAGACAATGTGAAAATTACAAATGCATGTCTAATTTATTTCACTTGAGAATATGGTCTCAAGGTACACCCATTTACCCAGAAATGTCTCAAGTTTTGTGGTTGGGTTAGGGTATAAGTGTCCAGAGACACTGTGGCTGAGTAGGACTCCATTGTATAAAAAAGCCACATCTTTCATATCCATTCCTCAGTCAATAGGCATTTGGGTTGTTTCCAAGATTTAGCTATTACACACTGTGCAGCTGTAAACATGGGTGCACATAAACACTTGTTTTTGATTCTTCCAGGAAGATATTCAGAAGTGGAACAGCTAGGTCAGATGGGAGCTCTAGACCTAGTTTTTTGAGGAATCTTGACATTGATTTCTGCAGTGTTTGCACCAGTCTGCACATCCAACAATAGTGGAGAAACGCTTCTTTTCCCCTACAGCCCCTCCAGCATTTGTTACTAGCTGATTTCTTGATTATAGCCATTTATTTTGGAGTGGCATTTGACAAAGTTCAGCACTCATTCATAATAAAGACCCTACATAAAATTGGAATAGATGACCGTTAGCTCAATCTGATGAAAGCCATCCATGATAAACCAACAGCAAACATCATACTAAATGGTCAAAAACTGAAAGCTTTCACTTTCAAATCAGGAACAAGATAAGAATGTCTACTCTCACCACTATTGTTCAATATAGTTCTGGGAACATTAGCCAGAGCAATTAGATAAGAAAAAGAAAAAGAATAAGAATAGGAAAGGAGGAAGTTAAATTATCATTATTTGCAGATGACATGATACTCTACACTGAAAATCCCCAAAACTCCACCAAAAGACTTCTAGATTTAATAACCAAAATCTGAAGTATAGCTGGATTAAAAAAAAATCAACACTCAAAAATCAGTAGCACTTCTGTACACAAACAACAAACTCACCAAGAGAGAAAATTAGGTAAACCACACCTTTCAAAATAACATCAAAAAAAAAAAAAAAAAAAAAAAAAAAAAAAAAAAAAAAAAAAAAAAAAAAAAAAAAAAAAAAAAAAAAAAAAAAAAGGAATAAATCTAACAAAAGAAACAAAAGATCTATACATTGAAAATTACATCACTCTGAAAAAAGAAATCAAAAAGGATATCAGAAAATGGAAATATATCCCTCGCTCATGGGTAGAAAGAACCAACATAATGTAAATAGCCCTACTCCCAAAACTATTATACAGATTTAATACAATTCTGGTAAAATACATTTAGTATACCACACAGAACTAGAGAAAATAGTTCTAAAATTCATTTAGAATCAGAATAGTCCTAGAGTAGATAAAAAACAATTCTTGGCAAGAAAAGCAAGGCAGGGGCAGGCACCAAAATCCCTGACTTAAAATTACACTACAAAGCTTCTGTGATAAAATCAGCATGGTACTGGCAAAAAGACAGACCCAACGATCAGTGGAACAGATTAGAAGGTGCAGAAACAACTCCAGACACACTCAGTCACCCGATCTTTGACACAGGGACCAAATATGTTCACTGGAAAGGAGACAGCCTCTTTAATAAATGGTGCTGGGAAAATTGGTTCTCTACCTGCTGAAGACTAGAACTAGACCCATGCCTATCACCATGAAGTAACCTAAAGTCAAAATGGATCAAAGATCTAAATATTAAAGCAGAAATACTAAGTCTACTGGAAGACAAGGTAGGTAGAAATCTTGAAGATATAGGGGTAGGCAGAGATTTCATGAACAAAATCCCAATTGCATGGGAAATACTACAATGAAACAACAACTGCGATTTCATCCTATTAAAAAGCTTTTGCACAACAAAAGAAATCACCAACAGAGTGAAAAGACAACCCACAGAGTGGGGAAACATTTTAGCCAACCTTCCCTTAGACAAAGGACTAATATCTATGACATATAAAGAATTTTAAAAAATCAGACCCCTCAAGTTCAAAGACCCAAGCCATCTGAGATGTATACAAATTTCTCAGAGCAAGAAATACAAATGGCAAATAAATATATGAAAGCATAATCTAGGTGTTTCATACCTATTATGCCATTGAACCCTCAAGTCAGTCTTAGGTAGTAACAGTTTTATCCCCACTTAACATTTAAGAAATGTGTGAGATACAAATGTTGCATAAATTACCAAGGTCACTCATTCAATGAGCAATGTGGGGTGTATTTCTAGAGTCTGATGTTTTAGAATGCACTAATAGTACTTTTATGAAAATATACTCAAGACTATCACCTGAACACTGAAAGAGAGACACTCACTCTACCTTTCTTCTGTTCTGTTATTGGCTTAAAATTTAATATTTCAGGTAGATATATTTTACAGTTCCATCTATCATGGGTTGAAAATTTAAAGCTAGCAGTAACCTCAGAGATCATTTAGGCCAATCAGTCACTTTTATAGCAGAGTTGACATGAGAACCTGTGGTCATAAACTTAGTTGGCAATATTTCCAAGACTGCTATTTCACAAGGCTTGTAAGTCTGTTCTTTGTGTGATGCCATGAACCCTACCATTTGAAAGACTTCCTAGTTCCATTTCCTTTCATGCACAATTTGGATCAAATAAGTGGCTTTCTCCAACAAGTTCTTCTGCCTTTAGCCATAGCAGTAAGAGGCATGGTAGTCATATTTTTTCTCACAAATAGAATTGCCTTTTCAAGGAAAGGTAGGAGAGAAGAGGGATTTTCATTTGAAGGTAGATTTCCTGATACTTCCTGTTATTAAGAAAGCTTCAGGTTATTACAATGAAAGCAGGAAAAAAAAAAAGTATTCTCTTGCTAACTCCAGAGATCAATGCCTGTGGGAACTGACTACAGCTTGAAACTTTTTGCACCTCACATATATTTAATGAAATCATTGCATGGCCAATCTGTGAGAAGCAAATATTTATTGTCAGACACAGTTCTTTCTCTCTCAACTTCCTTTAACTTTCTACAGCTGAGTGGTATACATTTTCATATTGAATGAAAATATAAGAATCATGCTTTTTTAGTAAGATAGCTGTGACTCAAATACCATAAGACTGAAAGGGTCATACCAGATATTCATCTCTGTTGATGTCTTATAATGAACTCATTCATTGGTTTTTCAGTGGAGTAGTTCATATCAGTTAATTCTGATCAGGAATTAACACTGGAATTGAATTCTCATAACATTTTCCCTGAATTTTCGTATCAAGGTATATTTTTGAAAATCTAGAATAAACTTGACTTTGTTCAGCTAGTTTGTATTTATTCTTCTGAACATTTTAAGAGATCCGAGCAAAACAAAATAAGCCAGCGTTTTTTGAATACTTACTGTGGCATGCGAGAGAGTGCAAAAACTGGTAAAATTATAAACTGTTTGGGGAATTGTAAATTCTGAATAGTTTGGATAAAATTAAACTTGTAGCATTTGGATTGTGAAATAGACAAAATGCCCCTGAAACACATCTACCAAAGTCTCCTCTCCATGACACTTAAGAAGTAGCAGACACTTTGTTAGAGCAAATATGCTTTTATTTACCATATCAGGGAAAACATTCTGCAGCATTGGAGACTTTCAGATATATGTTATTTATGACTTTCATCTTCAGAAATACCTGAAAATCTGTGATATATTTATGAAGAGAACCAAATCTTTCAATATATTCCCTACTTGTTCTTTTCTTCTTATATGACAGCCTCCTCAGGTGAATCACTGTTAAAATGAGAATTTGAATAGCAATTCCGAAATTTGCATTAACACATTAATCATGGTGGTATAGGTATCACTATTTGCAAATACTTATTGAATACCCACTGTGATATATTAGCTGAGGGTTACAGACTCCTTTAAAATAGGCGATTCTAGTTAATGAGGATAATTCTGGTTCATTCTAGGACAATTCTAGTTAATGAGGATAATTCTGGTTCATTCTAGGACAGTTGATACTTATCTATGAAGCAATATTAAAAGTTTGAAGATTCTGTACTTGCTATATTGCGTTTATTATTCAAGTGCTTTACATATGCTGATTTATTTAGACCTCACAATCACCTGTGTTTTGTTTATTTATTTTTGAAACAGGGGCTTGCTGTGTAGTTGAGGCTAGCCTTGAACTCACTTGAAGCCCAAGCTGGCTTCAAACTTGTGCTGATCCTCCTGGCTCAGCTTCCGGAGTGTGGGATTATAGACCTGAAGCATGAAGCCCAGCATGTTGTGCCCCTTTAGAGAGGAGGAGGGTGGTGGAAAAGTGGTTTAATAACTTGCCCCGTATCTCACATCTAGAACAAGGCAGAACCAAGCAGCAGACTCTTGATCTACACTCAGACCCATTCCACAGCTGTGCCCTCCCTGTTCCATAGCAACAATGGAGTCTCAATTGTGCACCATTAACATCCGTGCTAAATTGTAAACCTCAATTTTTACTGGGTGTTAAATAGAAAGTTTTGAAAAAAGTCAATCAACCGCATTATGTCCTGCAATTCACAAAAACCACTGATAGCATTTTTCTGCAAAAATGAGGTTCTTTAAACCTACATCACTTCGTTGTGTACATTAATTCTTCAAGCCCACCCTACCCTGGGACTCCTCCTGAGATAAACTTAGATGTGTAGATAACAGAGTCCCACAGCAAGGAATTAAATCCCACTACTCATCAGCTAGATGACTTGAAACAAGTAGTTCACTCTCCTTAGCCTTGACTTTCCTGTATTTAAAATAGAATGAAAACAGTATATTTCATATAGGATTATGTTAATCAACTAATGTAGAAGCACTTGGGTTTGGTTTGCTGTATGCCAAGTTCTGGATCACAGTTAACTGTAGTGCTCCTTACTAATATCACATTTCTTTCCTGAGCTAGCCTGGCAGGTTCATGGGAGTTACTACCCAAAGTATCTTGGGGTTTCTTTTCCAACATGCAGCAATCCTCTCTCATAATGAACGGCCCTTCTCTATCATCTTTATACTTACGGGGACATCATCTAGTCATTTTTGCCACTTCTACTTTTAATAACTGTCTGCCTTCTAAGTTGCATTACATTCCAGCTTGAAGAATGATTTTATTTTGAAGGAATCTAGCAGGAAAAAAAGTCACTGTAATGAGATCTTCCTTAAGAAAATAATCTCTTAATGAGTCTGTTGTGAAGAAACCTTTCAGGAGCAATCCAAAGATGATTTAACACTCTAATTCAGGGTGTGAAAGTAGGACTAAGGTGGCAGACCTAATGAATGCTTTGAAGGATGAATCGGAACCGCTTCACTGTTTCACTGCAACCCTACAAATACGTATTTGGTGGTTTGAAAATGACACATACTTCTGCTTTTATTGCTGCTAATGATGGTTAGATAGGTGGGGGAAATAGAATAGATAGTCACCTTGCTTCTCATGTTGGACTCTCATTAGTTTGAAGAAGATGCTTTTTCTGGAAAACACTGACATTAAAGATAGTTTAATTATGTGCTGAGGTTTTGCATGTGAAATATCAAAGAAGTGTTAGAGTTCCTGAAATTTTGTTTATATTGCCCATTGCATCATGTGAGTATCTTACTCTGGGCCTCAATGCCAAGATACATAAAGTGGGCAACTTATAAACAATAGAAATTCCTTATGGAGCTAGATCCTGGCATGCCTAAGATCAAGATGCCAGCAGCTTTGGGGTCTGCTAAGGACCAACTTCCTGATTGTTCATGGCTCTCTTGGCCTCTCTTGGTTGAAGAAGCAAAGGAAGAACTCAAAATTCTATTTTATAGAAAAGGGCACTCATACCGCCACCCTCCAGAAGTCCTCACTTCTTAATATCATCATCTTGGGGGACAAGATTGCAAACTATGAATTTGGAAGGGATACAAAGATGTAGGCCATTCTAATGTCTTAAACTTCCTGGTGAATGTGAGTTAATTTGCTATTGGTAAGGCATATATGACTGTTTCTGCTCATGTTTGTGAAATGTAAAAATTATTTCCAGTAGAATATTTAATTCCAGCAATCATTATTCACCTGAATTTCAAAAACCAAAGGAAACAAAATCAATTTGAACTTACTGTCATGTTTCATTGTTCACTCAATTCTGAGGGATGATAATTCTATTTTATATAAATATACCTTAAAATTATTCTCTCTACCCTAATTTGGAAGAATCAGATATTTATGCCTGGGGTAGCTGGAAGAGTATCATGAATGGTAAGATTCACAGACTTTGGGAAGTAATAATGTGAGTGATGGGACCCTGGAAAAATAGAGATCGGATATCTTCAGTGGGGATACAGTTGTTAAAGAGAGAGACTGATGCCTGCTCAGTGTGGAAAATAAAGAAAAAATTCTGAAAAACAGATGTAACTCATGGACTGCAAATCTGCAGCTTTCATTTTATAGAGAGGCTTTTTTCTTTAGCATGGAAGCATTTTCTGCTTTAGCTCCCTCTGTGTTTCCTCCACTCTGTCTTTGTTCCGGGATGATGTTTCTAAGAGCGCAGTGAAAATTGGGTCACTCCCCTTCCAACACAACTTGCTCATCACCAGATTGTACCCTGCATAATACAAAAATCCATTCTCTACCTTTGTCCGTCTTGGCCTCTGCTCACTTTTTTTAGTCTCACTACTCACCGCGCCACTGCTCTCCATTACTGTGTTTCATAATTATAAGAATTACATAATTTTTCCAAGCACGCATTACTGATGTCCCTCGTGGTTGGTTTTTTTTATTTTTTTCCTGCTTCCAGTTTTACTCTACAAACCTCACTAGTTATTTCTTTGAAGTCTCTGTTTTCATGCATACTTGCTAGGCTATATTACAAAAGAATCTCAGAACACAGCTCTTAAATGCTGTATCTGCAGTAAACCAATCCATTTGAGTTTTTATTCTGAACAGTCCCACATTGATTAGTTAGTTTCCCTCTTCGGTGCACAGGTCTTGTCTCTTTTTTGTCTCCTCTGAGACTAGTGTTCAGACCACAGTAAGAGGTATATACATGTGTTGGTCATATTATTGTCACCAATATGCTTTCTATATTCGGATATGTAGGCGGTTAAGAAACAATGATGGGTGTTTGTGTGGACATTTCTTAATGGAACAAAATTATTGGGAGGGGCATGAAAATACTTTATCTCCAAGGCAGTAGATTTATTTATGTTTAATCTGTTAAATCATATATGGTCTCTATGTTCTCAGATTCACTTTATTTTAGGAATTTCCAATTTGATGTAATAAAACATAAAGCACTAGGTAGGAAAGAGGGCAGAAATCCCATAAATCCCCCTTGCCAGTTGATTTCTGACAGCACTAGTGCGTGTGGTGTCACCTCGCTCTTGACTGATTGGACCATATCAGGCAGTGGGTATCTCCACTGGTGGTATTTAATGGGCATTTATATGGAGTTTGGCTCACGATGCTGTTTGAAGCAATCTTCTCTTTATACTCTACTGAGTGTATGGTTCATAATTTTCTGACCTATGTGATTTATGTGTCTGTTTTCTACAGCTTTTGTTTTGATATCACAAACCATTAATCCTTCAGAATCCTATGGTTGTAATGTTAACTGCCAACAGCATTGATTTGCAATTGGCATGAGTGTGTGCTTCACCAATCTTATAATCATCCAAATCTGTTTTTGATGACAACTTTTTTCTTACTGAAATTGTTGAATGTAAATTTTTTCCTAATTCATCAATAAAAATACGTTCACTTTAATCCAGACCTCTAAGTTTAATAGCTTAGTTTTACACAAACTTTATAGTTGTTCACTCCTGAAGTATAAATACATATTAACATGCATATTGTATGTATGTGTAAGATACACACAAACATATATATATAAAGTATGATCAAAATATATGATGAATATTTAAATTTTAAAAATTTAATTATAATAAAAGCCATTAATTGCTTACAAAATACCCCCTCTCACTTCCAACACACCTATCCCATCTTTCTTGGTGCTTTCTGAAATAGGTCTTGAAGTCCTCTTTGGTGAATATATTTTTGAGGTGAGTGTTACTTCCAAGTGGCATCCAATGAAAAGACAGGTTTTCATCAGTGTTACCGTGTGTCTCCACTCACCTTACTCACCTGGTCTGGCACCTGTGACTTCTGGCTCTTCCTCAAAGTCCAGATGACCATGAAAAGTAAACATGTTTAATCAATTTAGAACATCGTGGCTGCTACGACAGGCAACTAACGACACTCAGGACTTCAAAACTACTTTAGAAAATGGCAAGAAGTGACGGAATAAGTGAATTCAAGGCAAGGGGAGTACTTTGAGGGGAATTAATGATGATTTTCCTTTTACTATAATACATTTTAAAAAATGTTTTCACTGTAGTTTATCACACCTCATGCATGTATTGTGAGGGAAAGCTGGCTCCCTTAACGGTCAGCAATACATTTTATTTTTAATAGTTAATAAAGATACTATGAAAGGCTAATTTGCAGGTCATTATAAGCTATGTTATTTCACTCGTGTGTTCTTGTGTCACAGAAGCCTTTTTAGAATTAAAATCCCTTGGATATATTTCACTCGGTGTGCAATTAAAAAGAATAATATAATTTTTCAGTCTTGATAGACTCTATGATAGTAATTTTGGCAGTATTAAACCTTGAACAAAATGTTTTTAAAAAAATTATGGAGAGGTGTATTTTGAGTGAGTGGGCCGGAAGAAGATGATATTAAGCAGAAGATACATAGAAGGAAATGATAAGGAGTATGTGTGTCGGTCCTAATATATGTTAGCTTCTCTGCTAAGACACCAGAATACCTGACGAATAAAACTGTTTGTGAAAGGCTGTGAGCTCTCTGGGGAAAATGATCTGACATTTGTCTCATGTGCAGAGAATTCATTCTTTACAGGACTCCAAGAGGAAAAGCCCAAATGCTATGTGTGGTTTGCCACCCCTCCACCACCTCCAGGTCTTCTCTAACTTGAAAATACAGAATTCTGGCTTCCTTTAAAAGAAATGAAGAAAATGCTAAGAAATGATGGAATATGAAAAACTTAGACATTAATTGGCCTTTTGTTTTTGTGGAACTTGTTCATTTTTAGGGAATGATGTACTTAGAAGAAAGACGACTTGTCCATCGAGATTTGGCAGCCCGTAATGTCTTAGTGAAATCTCCAAACCACGTGAAAATCACCGATTTTGGACTAGCCAGACTCTTGGAAGGAGATGAAAAAGAGTATAATGCTGACGGAGGAAAGGTAGGTATCCTTTTGAGAGGAATATTTCTGGAAAGTGGAGAGTGAGGTCTGTTTATCCTCTTATCTTCCTAAAATTTTTAGGAAGAAACCAATGAGCTTGAGATTTTGATTGTAAAGCTCACTTCTGTTATTTGTATTTTTCTTGCCTAGGGTCAAAAAATAAAGCATATGTCTACCTTTTGTTTCTCAAAAACAGGTAAAATATGATGATGCACACTGGACCAGGTGGTCTGCAAATGAATAGCAGCAATAGGAAGTGCACAAATCCTTAGGGATTTATTAACTGAAATGTAAATAGAGGGCCACAGAAAGAGACCCATTGATCCTAAGAGCTTAGGATTTACTCCTACAGAGAGGCACAGGTTCTCAAAGACTAGAGAGTTTGACTATTACCAAGAACTCATTTGAAAGATGATCATTCTATTTAACTTCTACACCAGGTATTTTCCTACTCCAGGTATTCTGAATTCCAATTGTCTGGGTATGATTTTTGATAGTTTTTAGCTTTCATTGTAGTATACAGTTTACCTTCGTTGTTCATTATCTAACTCTTCATTGAAATTCAAGCTGCTGTATCAGAAAGGGCTGGGCAAATCTCCTTTAACTACTTCCTTATATCTACTTCCTTATCTACTTTTTCTAGCTTTCCAATTTCAGGCTCTTTTTTCTAGCATATGACTCAGTTCATACCCTTTACTTCCTCATTAACCCACTGTGCAGATTCTTGGCTAACCAGTTGGGTTAGTCTTCATGTATCTATCTATTTAGTAACCTAGAGAAACTTAGGTCAGGGTAGTCCAGGTGAAAGAAATGCATGCAATCTTAACCAACAGTGATTGATTAAGTTATTTTAACAAAAAGAAAGATGAAGCCAGATGTGATGGGGCAGGCCTATAAACATCCTGGGAGACTGAGGCAGGAGGATCACCAGCGAGACCCTGTCTCAAAATAAATGCTAAGAATGGTTGGGACTGTTGGTCAGTGTGAAGGCTCTGAGTTCCATCCCCAGTTCTGAAAAAGGAAAAAAAGGGTTATTCACATGTTATAAAATGTTTATGTGCCTTACTTATCACAAAGCATCCAAATATGAAATGCAAATATTCTCCAGTGATAGGATTTCAGATGCTCAGCCTTAACTTTTTACTCTCAGAGCTTACATAACTGTATTATTCAAGTTTTATTCCAAGGCAAGACTAACAAAAACCTTTTTATAAAAAAAGAAAAACCCTCAGTTTTGAGGAAGCATGTGGGATTGCCTTGATTTCATTAGCTTCTTTTGCCTGTTTACTACCAAACAGCAAGAGAGACCATCGCTTTAAAATTCACTAGAGTGCACGGAAGTAGAAGCTATAAATCATAGGACTTCACTTGTCTTAGGAACATACAGCTGTAAGATTTGTCTAAAACAAGATTCATTATAGCTTTAAATGCCTGGTAACCATTAAGTCTTTATCAAGCAACCTATGATTTAAACTTACTTCTTTAACACAATGTCTGTAGTCCATAAAGTCTGTTAACTCCTTCCCCATTGGGAAATTACTTTCAATGTGTCTTCTGTTCTCTTTCACTGAATCCCATGATTCTGCCGTCGAGTTACCTTGGTATCACCTTGTGAGCAGCCAACCTCATGACTTCAAAGGCCTATTTCGTTTCAAGCTTTCAACTGCAAAGTAGAAGTGTTTATCTTTATTCCATAGAATCTAATTATATTTCCAGCTATATAATGCTGCCCTTCAAGTTGAAATGCATTCTGCTGACCCATCAGCAGCAGGGTGTGTGGGTTGAGTTGTTTTTCTTACAGCGATGATGGATTTGTGCTGATCCTCTCACATTCTTTTATAGACTAGTTCCTATTTTGGAAATGGAACATATTTTCAATGCTGGCTAACCAAGACAAGGGAGGTCATCGGTGGCTGGGGAATGAAGCAAAGCTAACTGTGGGATTGATGATTTTAGACAATTTAGTAGTCAAAATAGATGAGCGAAGATGAGGGGGCAAATACAGGAAAAATTCATTGTAGTCACAGTCAAAAATGTGTCCAGAGGTGAAAAGAGGTAACTAAACATGTAAGAAATCTCATTTGTTTAAGAAAAAATATAATATGGATAAATTTTAGAAGCTTATGTGTTTGATGTTTAGTTTTGATATTGTAGGCCCTAAATAGTCCATGCAACTTAAATACTAGGCATTAGGTTATAGAAACTTGTTGCTATTTTACTTTTTTACTTTTTTAATGTTTCCAAAGCTTTTTCCAAAAACCAAATGTATCTTTGGGTTACTTGACTATGAATCTATACATTTCAAATTTATTTAATATCTACCTTGGAAAATAGAAATTCTACTTAATTATGCCTTTACATACAAAGTTGAAAATACAATTGATGATCAGAGACTAATATTTAAAAAATATAAAAGTGATTTTTATGTAGTTATAAAACTTGTTTCTCCACAGATGCCGATTAAGTGGATGGCCTTGGAGTGTATACATTACAGGAAATTCACTCATCAGAGTGATGTCTGGAGCTATGGTAAATTAATTTTCCTTATCCAGTAAGACTTATAAGGCAAAACAAATATTTTTTGTTTACTTAAACTATTTCAAGCCATATGTGCTTTATTGTGTTGGAAATACTTATTTATATGCTTCATTTTGTAAAAGAATTAACTCTGCTCTCTTAAACATTCAAAAGAGCATTATCTGCCTTTTTTGTTATTTCCTGATTCTCTAAAATGTGGAATGCCAATATCCCTTCTGAGTGGTCTACCATAAGCTCTGGTTTGCTAGCAATTTACCTATTATTTTGGAAAAAAAATAGTTTTAATTTAGGGACAACTGCATATAACTTTGTGTCGATAATTTCAACAACTCTTTGAAAATATAACTCTGAATGCAGTGAATGGTATGGGACAAAAGGGAATTTCTGTTCTAGAGTAGTAAATATAGGGGCTATTGTAATACTAAGTAATTACTGTAAACAGTGAAAGCAAAGAAAATGAAGGAAGAGGTAAGAGAAGTCTACTAATTGAAAGTTTGATTTTAAATTAAAAATGACTTTTGAAGTGACAGAAATGTTATTGAATCAATGATGCCAAACCTAAGTATTAATATTTATTACTACATTTATTTCATTGTTTAATTCCATCATTTAGCAACTGACTACTTAGTTTTGTTTACAACTTGACAAGAGTCAACACCTTTTCCAAGTTTAAAAATACAATACAAAATTCATATTTATTGCAAATAAAACACAGTGCCCATTTAACTAAAATGGGTGATGTTGAGGTTTGAAAATATGGTACAATTTATTTTTCCCAAACCCAAGCTCAATTTTATCTTTTTTTTTTCATTTTTAGAACAAAGAGTTAACTAATCATTAAGTAACATACATTTTTAATTTAGAAAAGCAATTCATTATCTTTAAAAATATTTAGACATTTCAGTAAAGCGTGTTTCCTTCTATTTAAAAGCATGTTTCACCTTCTATTTGAAAGTGTATTTCACCTTCTATTTAAAAGAAAACATGTTCTTTAAGAGTTTTTTTAGGACATTTCAATAAATTAGATTCCCCCTATTTGTATGCCATAGGAGGTATTAAAATTTCCAAGTTGGCCACACATATTCTACTCATCTTAGAAGTGGAAAATGTGTGCCTGAAGTTTAAAAAAATAGGAGAAAAGGTTGAAAAAACTTCATTGGTAAATTACCATAAAGAATAGAGAAAAGGAAATCTATGATCTATATGATCGATATATGCATTATATAAGATATGAATTAGCACATACATTAGCATTTCTACATTACATGGTATGCAATAGCATAAATATAAGACATATATATTTTATGAGAGATTTATGTACTGTCATACATGCAGATATTATATTTGCCTGTTTTTTCCTTTTCTTTTTCTACTTATACATCCCTGAATTAGATGTAGTAATTTGCAGCAGTTAAAAAACAAGCAAATATTTGCAGAACAGTTATATTTTGAATAGTAAATTTTATCTTTTGGAGAAAATCATGTTACTTAGGCTAGAACAGTTTTCTTCATGATGAGTTGCAAAATTCCAGGAGCTGTTCAGTAAAAGATCATACACTGTTTTGGAATACTGGTCATCAACACATGTTTAAAAAAACACTCAAAACTTCCTGTGATTTGTCACAGCTGATTTCAAGAGACATAGAAAACAGAGAAAACTACATCCTCTGGTTTATGCCACACTTCTATAAGAAATTATTATTGTTGCATCTTCATATTTATATTTACATAAAGATGCAACAGCTATATCTATATATACATAATGGAGTTGCAGTGTACGTTTTAAAAATGTTTCTGATTTAGTTTTTCTGAGAATATCCTTTGTGTTTATATGCTTCTGTTCATTATATTTTTATTTTGGCTTGTAATTGCTTTACTTATTACTTATTTTGAAAGTCCTGATAAAGATGTAAGTGTTCTCTTTTATAACTGGACTGCTTGCGTTAATAATATGTTCTATTAAATATGTATTCTATCAGTCTGACTGAGTAAATAGAGACAGTTATCCACCTTTCAACTTGTCCCCGTCTCAGAGACTCTGAATTATAATCATTGGTTCTATGTAGCAGTTCTTTAATATGCAAAATTAAGAAAGTAATAAATATCAGTAAAATTGTGTTATCAGTTACAGGTTTATATTGTGGTTTAAAATCATAGGATGCAAATATTAACAAAATATTGAGATAATTGTTAAGGATTGTATTATGAAGGATAATTTAAAGTTCACATATACTTTTAAGGTGTATATTTTTATTTTCAGATAATTATAACTGTTACAAACTTCAATCTAAATAAAGAATTCATTGCAGAGAGTTGTTGAAACATAGCCATAAATAATTGGTTTTATATTAAAATAGATCTGTATCTATGCAGCCACCATAACTCATGGTGTCATATTAGGACATCCACTGAGACTTTTCCAATTTAATTTTTTTTCCTAAAAAATAACTTTATAAATTATGTGATTATTATTTCATGAAGAAATCTCTAGTGTACTGTTAATCATTAAATCAAAAGCCTTAATTTCTCCTTAATTTCAAAGCTGTTTATTTGCATACTAGTATTAAGCTATTCTCTTTTTCTAGAAAAAGTATCAGTAGTCTAATCATTACAGAAAATCACTTTCTTATCTAAGAGATAATCTATTATTGATTCCTAATTTTTGTGGATGCCCATTTCATCTGTATTATATCTTATATAAGGATTCGACCTCACTCTGGCTTTTGTAAGTGTTAATAAATTAATACATTTGTCCTGCTAGTTTTCTTTTTGCTAATTAAAAAGAGAGACACGTTTCCCTCCTGTAATGTACGACAGTCATTCCAGAGCCCTCGCTTAGCCTTTTAGTGCTTTTATAACAAAGAGGCTAATCTCAAAACCAATCAATACCATGTTTTTCCTGGAACCATATTTATTTGGTACTGAACACATATATAGACAGTAAATGGCTTGTCTTATGGGCTGTAATGTGGTATAGTGAAACATAAATTGGATCAGCAAACATTAGCATTACTTATGAGTAGAAATGGGGAACAGAGTCTGTATTCTAATAGCCACTCTAAAACTTTCTGCGCTATGCATTAAAATTCCAAGACAATAATAAGACAATTGGTATGTCCCAGGAAAGTTTTATCATTGCAATTGGTGTAATGTATACAGGAATCTGAACGGTGTCTTCAACCTCCTTTGGATTCACTGTTAGGGAGCAATTTATTTAATTTCATTGCCATAAAAGTTTTTGTTGAAATTGTGTTGTTAATATGCTAATGTGAGGACTTTGTTTCCAATTAGGAGTCACTATATGGGAACTGATGACCTTTGGGGGAAAACCCTATGATGGAATTCCAACCCGAGAAATCCCTGACTTACTGGAGAAAGGAGAACGTCTGCCTCAGCCTCCCATCTGCACTATTGATGTTTACATGGTCATGGTCAAATGTAAGTCTACAGATTGATTTCATCATCTTCATCATTCGGAGTAAAATGATAGTATAGGTTACCTCTATAATGTTTTTCCATATTAATAAATGTAACAGATCAGAAATAATTGTGAATTGACTATGAAAACACTTATGGTTGTGTGATTATTATTAAAATAGTATAGCTTCTGTGCTATGAAATCAAAATTATATGACGTTAGCATTCTTTTTTGTATAATTTTTATGATACTCAAATTGTCCCAAAGAGATACTGTCACAATAACATTAGTGGTAAATGTTATTAATGCTAGCATTAGTAATCTTTTTGGGAAAAATCAGGCTAAATAAACCATCTAAATATGAAGAAAGAAAACATGAAATTGGTATCTCAAAAAAGTGAAAATGGATTTACTGATTTTGGTCAAGCGAAAATTATCAAGGCAAGGTGGAAAGTAAGAAATGGGCAGAAATAACTACACTGAACTAAAATATCACGAATGTTTAGTTTTTTGTTTTTTGTTTTCAATTCAACCATTTGTTTACATCAAAGTCTCTTACTTTTCTCATTCCTTCCTATGCCGCAGACACATTTGTGTTACAGATGTGTTTTGGAAGCCCAGACCCTCAATTTAAATAGAATTAGGAAAATCTCTGGAGTTTCTGCCTTAATTTATGTGAGATTAACACACAGCAATCTCTCTTGTATAATCTGAATTTCCCCATTTTGATTTAAAGAGTTAGCAAAGAAACAAACTGGTGAAGGTGAATGAGCTTCTTATTAATAAGAGACTTTGGACCCAGGTCTACTCAGATTTATATTCATGACAAGTGTGATACATTCTGACAGTGAGGGAGGGAATAAAAAATGTTCTTTGCAGTTCAGGTCAGTGTGCCCTTTTCCCTAAGCATAGTTCTATTTACTCAACATTTAGTAGAGAGAACGCAATACCTCCTAAGAAGTTAACCTTTTTTTGCTCTGGTAACCCCAGAAACATCGATTTTCTTGGCATCTTAGCACTAATAAACATTCTGAATGAATGCATATAGAATATAGAACGTTTGAGATTTGTTAGGAGAGAAAAAAAGTGACTTTACTTACACATCACACCCAAAGAATTCCTGTAAAACAGGAATAAAAATTAACTCTCAGGAAAGGAAAAAACACACTTTATAGCTTTATTGAACCAAACATTGTTTGGTGTATGTCTATGGAAGAGAATCTTAAAACATGCATGCTTTATATAATTTGATACTATAACCAGCATGGGACATGATTTATATACTCTGACGAAATGATGTAAAACTAGTCATACATTTTGTCTTATCAGGCAAACTCCTCTGAAAGTTTTTCTCTTTCAGTCTGGCATTTTAATACTTTAACTGGGGATCATCTGCTTTAAAAGAAAAAACAAAGACAAAAGAAAATGTTGCTTTTTTTGTTTTGTTTTGTTTTTGTCGGTAGTGGAGATCAAACTCACAGTCTCACGCTTGCCAGCCAGGCACTGAAGCCACCAAGCCAAACTCCTGGTACTAGTTTTTTGAGACAGGGTCGCACTACGTAGTTCAGTCCAGCCTTGCGCTCACGTTGTAGCCCAAACCATGTGTTGCTTTTATTAATGTCATCTCATCAGTTCACTAGAGCCTAGGGAGAAAAAATGCACTTTATTTAGACTCCCAGCTAAATGATAATAATACATACTCTGAAAACTGCTCATACCATTTTTATGCTGGAAAAGCTAGTATTCAGATAAGCTAATGACCATTGCTAAACAAACATTACCTATCATTCTGCTTTGATGTTTCCCCCAAGTACAGGAAAAGGAGTAATATGAGAAAGTTGGTTTCAATTTCTTTCATAACCTATATGGCTGTTACAACCAAATCTCTTCTCCTACAGTGCCATTCCAGATATAAGATGATGAATTATATTACAATTATCTTATCTATAAACATCACATAAAATTTTGAAAAATTAACCCCATAACAAAAAGCAAAAACAACAGAGGCCTCATAGTTAACCTGGGTTCTATTTTCTAAGAACAAAAATAATTTCTAAGTCAGGTCAACAAAACAAAAATTGTATTTGTTATTTTACAATGTATAACATTTTGTTATGGATAGCCACAGTTGGAGTGGGAGCCTTATCTTTTGGAGTGTTTCTTTCACTTTCTCTGTTTTACAGATAATTTACATAAAAAGCATTTTTCACATTTTACCCATATTTTTCACAAAATTTAAATCTTGCTTCTTTTTTCTAATTATAGATGTACTGACACTTTTTATTGTGTGAACGTTTCCAGGTTGGATGATCGATGCGGACAGCAGACCTAAATTCAAGGAACTAGCTGCCGAATTCTCCAGGATGGCTCGAGACCCTCAAAGATACCTAGTTATTCAGGTTTGCTCATTTGGCTTTGATTTTAAGACCATTACTGTGGCAAATTCACTACATCATATGGACGTCTAAACTCAACAGCTGTGGAGATGAATCCTAACACATTGACTAAGCAGATTATCATGAGGAAAAACTTAAGCAAAGGAATTTTTTACTTCATCTCAGAACCACCTCTATCTTCCCCTAAGAACTCACAAGACATTGCTGTTGAACAGCTAAATAATTATAGTTACCAGATACATGTAAAAATTTTTATCCCCAGACAGACTTGGTAGCATTCTGCCTTTTATTAGTGTTGTTGGTAAGACATGTTCATTATTATAATCTTCATCTTTCACAATCAAAGGGAGTTGTATTTTTGTTTTAATCTTATCCATACTTGAAGAAAATGGATTTAAAAATTCAGTATATTTATATTTAATTTTTAAAAAATTTGCTTTTATGTTGCACACTTTATCTTTTATTTATCTAAGTTTATTACTTAGGTATGCATAATGACCACATTCATGATAGGGAATTTGTACATGTACATGATGAATCTTGATGCTTTTTTTTTTTTCCAATTCCCATCCCCTAGTTTTTAACCTCCTTCCCCTTCCTGTTCACAGAGCTCGGTTTTAATTTTATCCTTCGTTTCTCATTTGTTTCTTTCCCTTCCTTCCTTTCCCTTTCCCTACCTAGTTCACTTTTCCTTTTGAGTAGTTTCTCCCTATTTCACAGTATCTATTGTACATTTTTGTTCTTATTTACATTTTCAGTTTCTCACATCAGAAAGAAAATGCAGTATTAGTGGGAAAAAAATTTATGCCAGCTCTTCTTTAGACAAAGGACTAATACCTAGAATGTATAAAGAACTGAAAAAAATCAGACCTTCCAAATTCAAAGACCCAACCCAAAAATCAACATCTGATATGAATAGATACTTCTCAGAGGAAGAAATACAATGGCAAATAGATATATAAAAATATGTACAATTAATATTTTAAGAAAAACATTTTAAAACATGTTTTATTCTGTTTGGGGAGGCATGCAGTATCCAAGCAATAACTGAATTGATATGAATTACTGCACACCATGAATTAAACCACAGGTCAAAAGAACATTTCAAATTTAACACTAGAAAAAAATTGGATAATTGTAATAATTTCTCTATGATTATTTTCACCTAAATGATAACCAAATGGGCCTTGGATACCCTGAATGTTTCCTCATTAAAACAAGGTGAGCTCTATCTCCATATCAATAGTCTGACATGAAGATAAAAGCCAGGTATTAGGAGATAATGATTGTTAGCTAGTTTACCTCAAAATTAACTTTCCTGAGCTGGAATTGTTGACTAAAAGTAGTATAACTTTGAAAACTAAAACAAATTATTTAAGAAATAAATAAGATGAGAAGGGATATAGCACAGGTTTTGATGTCTTTCCCAAAACTATTTAGTTTCTTTCACACTTATACTATGGTTGTATCATCAACACTTTGACAATGTAGTTATTATATTATAGAAACAATTGTGGAGATTCTATATTCTGATAACTCTATAGCATCAAATCAACCTCATATGATAAAGATTGATATAGATTGTCCTTTATTACTTATTCTTAAAGTCACAGCCCACATACCAACTTGACAATGAACCATTACTCTCAGATGTGTGAAACGGATTTCGCCTACCTTAAAATATCTGTAGCAGCCTTGTTTTATTGCTTTTTAATGACAGTTTTCACACTTTGTCTTGTATTGTGTTTCTCTATCTTGCCCTGTCATACCCAAACATATTATAAGCTTCTTTATGGCCAGTAGATGTACCAAACAATTATTTTTCAAAATGAGTGCGTGAATTTTTTTAGCCATTTGTTTTGCTATTACATAAATTTGCTGTGGAGACCACATATTTTAAGATGAAGGGAAGAATCATTTTTTGTGTGTCTGATGGGCAACTTTTTAGGGTGATGACCGGATGAAGCTCCCCAGTCCAAATGACAGCAAGTTCTTTCAGAATCTCTTGGATGAAGAGGATTTGGAAGATATGATGGATGCCGAGGAGTACCTGGTACCCCAGGCTTTCAACATCCCTCCCCCCATCTACACTTCCAGGGCAAGAATTGACTCAAACAGGGTAAGAAGTAATTACATACAAGTACTACATTATCTTTGAGAAATAAAGTAAGGAAAACAAATTCTAAGCACTACAATTTCAAAATACCTGTATAATTATAATCATTGAATTCTAAACATACCATTCTCACATCATTTGTCATATATATGCATATATGTCTATATACATGTGTGTATATACATATATATATATATATATATATATATATAATTAGTCAGATATTAGTTTGGTAGGCAAATATGCACAATACAATATGTATTCTGAAATAGCGTCAACATTTCAAAGAACATCGTCTCCATTTTAGGTTAGTTAAAACAAAGCTAAATTTTTAAAAAATTAAGTGAATAAAATGATATGCATGTAGATAATGAAAATCCCTATAAAGTAGGCTTTCTACTGCTTTTTTTCTTGAAAAGTGATATACTAGTCAAGGCGTAATCCTTGTAAGCACTTTTTCCCACATTGAAGAAGTGTTTACTATTTTCTATCAAGTTGATACAAACACAAAATACAGTGCAATCATTGGAACTAAATCAGTTGTTTTAAAAGGACCACTGAACCAAAGTTAATTTTTAGAATAATTTTGAAAAAAATTTACATTTTATTTTAAGTATTAAATACACCATATAAATACCATTCTTCTCTAATAGCCATTAAATCTGTTTATTTTTAAAAATTCATTTATCATCCACTCAACATTCATTAAGTATGTCTGCGTGAGAAGTATTAATCTGTATTTGAGATTCAGTGAATTTTGACCTAATCCCTGCTTTGATGAAGTGTCCAGGGTGGTGTAAGTGTCACACTCATAGAGGCTATGGCCAGGGTGACAGGTGCTGTCCTTGGGCTCTCATGGAGCATGTGAAAAGCAGTACATTCATTTCTGCAGTTTCTCCCATGGGTCAGATTCAAAACATGGTGTCATTTTCTTTTTCTGGGAAGCAATTTCCCCTCTTAGTCTCCCCCAATGTCTGCATGACTCATGAACTAAGAGTTTTCCTTGAAAAAATGAAGTTCTTTGCTTGACCCCAAGAAACAGCAATAACAAAGAAATACCTACTGTTGGCTATTCAGCACCCATATGTTAGCACTCTTTATCCTTAAAACAATCCCACAAGGTCCTGGTACTATCATCACCTTTCTAAAAATAAGGATACTTCCCCCAGAGAAGCTAGGTGATTTGACTACCGTCCTACAGCTGGACAGAGGCAATGCTTACCTCTGCCATAAGCTGTTGGTCTGTACCACAGTCTAACATGGCTTTAAAGTTTTGGAACATGATGTTTTCATGACATGATTGGTTTTCCTAGCATCGACCACCTCATTGTCTAGGACATATGTACTCCAATAAATTCTCCAGGTGATTTATTTACAAAATGCATCTGTGAAACTGTTCACACCTTTTGCTGTTCTACTTTCAATTAAAAGGTCCAATGTAGGTAGAGGCAAAGATGGGGACCTCAATTAATTATTTTCTATGAAAAATTATATTATTGCAGCCCAAACTGAAGGTTTTATCATATGCCCAATGGGAAGCAGATAACTAAAAAATTTTTAAAATTAAATTCAGTGGTAAATAAAGAATACCAGTCTTCCTGGAGAGTATAAGTCTTTAAAATGTGTAGAGGAGGTGTGTGAAGGAGGCGTGTTTTTCCTCCTCTGTCCACTTTGCCAAATGACCAAATTATACCTCAATAGCCATAATTTTAAATGAAAAATTCAAGTTTGATTAAAATCAGGAAATTCCAAGATAATATTTTTATTTTTATAGCCAAATGATCTAAAGTTTTGAGTCTTTTTCTTTTTACAAAAATTCACAGATTCCCAATTTTGTTCTCTTTAATGTGTGATGTTCAGTTCAAAGTATTCTTAATCAAAGTTTGAGCTAAATAAATGAAATGATTGGGAATAACAGAAATCACATGAGATCTTATTTGACTTTAGTATTATTCTTTAATTACACATTTTATTTAAATGATTTTTATCTGTCAATGTATTTTTACTTTTTCAGTTCATAGAAAATTGTGCTTTTTCTAATGTGTAATTTAATTCCATTACTTTTTAGATATTTAAAAAATGCTATTAGATATCCAGATTGTCATAATTTGTGTTAAAAAATTGGATTCATACTTCTTTTATGGAAATTTCTGATATATTTTCCCTTCTATTTTCCACAAGACTGAGGTATGTTATTGTATATGTATAATTAGAATATAGATTCCTTCAATTTTAGAGACTTTGGATGAGCTAACAATGTGATAGATCAGTTATATAGCACATAAAAGCCCTTTCTCAACAGTATAAATACATATATACGTACGTGTATACATACATACATACATGCATGCATACTAAATTTTAGATTCTGTGGCTGAATTGTGTACTATGAGAACATTTTAAAGTAAACGTTGGTGTCATTTTTAAGCATATTTGGTAAACTTTGAAACCAAGCAGTAGCTCAGTTTTTGAACGTAGACCTTATTCTTCACTAATATTCCTCACTAACCTAGAAGTTTTATGTAAGGTTATAAAGTAGGAAACCTTTACAACTTTATTTTCTCATCTTTGAAATAAACAAAGCAATTCCCATCTGCTATGAATGTTAGGCAGTTTCTGTATTTATAAGCAAGTAATTACCCCCTTTTGAGTATTGTACTTATCTTCATCAATATATATTACAAATAATCAGATTTTTATTAAATTTTACACCCATTATCTCTGAAAAGACTGTTGATAGAATGACCACTTGGCAAGCATATTATTTCTTTGGATGTGTTTTTAATATCAAATAGCTTACAGAAATCATTTCTTCTGTAGTGTTTTTATTATTTTAAATTCCATACGAATTTTAGTAAATTATATAAGCTAATGAATCAGTTCACAATATTGATATTTGTCAAAATGTTGGTGGAAGCAAATACAAATAGTGCTAGCAAATATTCATGTATTTTATAGCTGCAGTTATGTTGGTAGAGAGACTTTTACTGCTCTCTGAACTATCTTTACCAAAGGAATGTGCCTGACGCACTTCTAGCATGGTGCAAACCGAAGAACATGAAACGCTACTTAGCGTGGGGGATCCTCAACACTATGGACAGAAAGATTAACCAGACGCGGGTTGCTATGGAAAGTGAGTCAGCCACCATCACTTCGGTTTTGGCAGAAACAGAGAAGCACATAGAGTAGGAAAACTTTATAGGGAAAATACAGGGGAGACGCAAAGTCAGGGGAAGCTGCGGGGAGATTGATTAGAAATGATCTGTTGATGTACATATTTGGCTTTCTCTAGTTTGTCCTAGATTAGAAGCAAGGACAAAAATTAGGGAAACTTATTGATTAATCGAGTTCTGGCCATTGGAGGGCAATTGTTACTGAAGTTCCTATTATGCTTTCCAAATTTTTACTAGAAACTGTAGAAGCAGAAGGAGAAGCAGCAATGCTTTCTACAAACTTACCTGACTTGAAGCAGTCTGACTTCCTGAGCTGTTCAGTACAGATCAGAGAGGTTGTTTTCTGATTAGGCTGCTCTAAATTGTGGGTTAAATTTTATCTTTGTGAATACTTAAACTACTTCCCCCTTGTATATACAGTCTGTCAATTAGTTCTAGGTTCCACCTGGCCCTTTCTTTTCCAGATATATTTAAATATGTATTGTCTAATATTTTCAACTAAATGTTCAGTACAATTTTTAATTTTCTGCATCATTAAGATGGAAAATTCAGTCTTTTTTTCCTCTTAAATCATTTAGATTTATATTTACTTGACATAATAAGTTATATGTGAGTGCAACAGCTGTGAATAAAATGCAAGTAAATTGAGGTAGTGAAGATATTTTGGCTTAACTGATATCAGAAAATTTAATTTAATGTGAAAGTTCCAAAGTATTTTTATAGAGGAAAGCATGGTATCAATGAAGGAACGTTCAGTCATTTGTGGTGAAAATTTAAGAGCTTCAGTGCCCCACTTCTTTCAAATTATACAATTACATGAGTATGTACAATTATGTGCCAATAAAAATAAAAAACATATAAGCTTACCTAACTCAGTGATACAGACCAAGTTGATGACAGAGGAATTGTAGCTCTACATGCGGGGAAAGTGGGTGGATTATCACAACTTAGCTCCATTTCTATCCTGCCTACTAAGTAACCATATTTATAAATTTATATTGGTACTCAAAATTTGATAAGTTTCTAAAGTATTGGATATAAACTGAGTATTTTCACTTGCTAAGAAAATGTGATTCTATATACTTTAATTTTTACCAATATCACTTTGTTTTCAGATAAGGTTTTGTAACTTTAATATTTTAATAAGGTTACCTTGTAAAATGTAGTAATTACCTTTAAGAGTTTTGTAAATTTTATCCCACACCAGCAAACCTTTGATATCACTCAGAGGATTTGTGAAATTATGCCACATTTGGTTTTTAAAAATTGTAAAACTTTAGAAATTTAAGCAAAATGAACATGAAGAAGCAATGAAGTCATTGTTAATGGTGACATTTGAAAACATGAGAGTTACAACTGAGTTTGCCTTTATGCTTATTAAATCAAAATAATGACATCTTACTTTATGAAGCAATAAAAATGTTATAGTAACATCAGGTAAAATGTATTGAGTGCTTCATATAACCTAGGTTCTATTCTAACTGCTTTAAATATTTTCCTTTATTTCACAAAGCAACAAAGGTTAGTCCCATTTTAAGAGTTCAGAAAACTGAGTGATGGGGAGTTTAGGGAGTTACAAATGAGTAACAGAGTGGGTCATGGAGTTCAGATTTCTGTAGTCATGTGTGGAGGTCATAGTTCTAACATAATAGAAAGGCTGAGGAAGAGAGCTTATTTATTTTAAGTAGCTATTTACTTTGTGCCACTGATAGAACTAGCATTTCTCATTCACATAATGGTAATATGGATAAAAGAAGCTAGACTCAAGGTCAGGAATCTCAGATTCTGGGGACAACTCAGTGATTCCTGCTTTAGCCTTGTTCATATCATTTAATCAGGCTTGGTTTCTCCAATGATAATAAAATTCAGGTAAATCATCTATAAATTTCTTCCAACTTTAAAATTGTCCTATTATAGAATGACTTTTCAGAATAATAAGTTTTGTGTGTATATTTATTTAAGAAATATATTTAAGAAATATCTATTGCTTGTATATTATTAAATATATATTATATTATTTCAAATATATATTAAAGAAATATTCATTATATAATATATATTTAAGAAATATTTCTCATTAATGTATGCATTATTTAGTATATATTTAATTGGAAAATGACCACAAGCATCTTGTGTTACTTCTGTACACAACTTTTTCTCCTTCTGTGATTAAATTCAAAAGAGTGAACTTAAGAATAGACTTAAGTTAAGGAAGCATTGCATAGCTAGATAATACATTGGGAGAATGTTGTAATGACATAACAAGGTTATTCTGGTTGCAATTTACCAAGGATCAATATTAATTCTAACAAAGGCTGCTACGTGATGATAATGATTGTAGTCTCAGGATATTGATTTTCCATTTGGTCCTAAATAAGTCAGGGTTTTCTACATTTTATCCTTGACATGATGCTTGAGTTTTTGTGCTTTGTTTTGTTTGCTTTTATTTTTGTCTACTAAGCCACAAATAAAAGGGGCTCTTTTTTTAAGGTACTTCATAGCACTAGAGTGCTCCCTACCTAACTACTGAAAATACTAAGTGTTATAAGAGAAAGATAAGTGAAAGCAAATAAACGTAAGAAGCTGAGAAAATCATGTCAGCTGTATCTTTGTGGAAGAAGAGACTTGGGCATTATGTTAGATATTTTCCCATTCTGCAACAAAATACCCCCACACTTGCAATTTAAAAGAGGAGAGGCTTACGTTGGCTCACAGTTTCAGTAGGTTCAGTAGGTTCAGTTCATGGTAGATTGGCTCCAAGGCAGAAATGGCATAGTGAATGACAGCTGTTCCCTGAGGGGTGACCAGGAAGCAGAGTAAAAGGCAAGAGCAGGGATAAGAATGCACACTTCTAAACCAAAGCCCTGTGACCTCCTCCTGCTTACCAGCTTCCACTTTCAAACATAAAGCTTTTGGGAGATATTTTTTATCTAAATCATAACAGGTTTGGAACAGATCCTAGGAAGCTAACCTAAAATAGGTCAGAAACAAGGCAAAGAAATACAAAACCAAATAAAACCTGAAAATGAACAAACACAAAGAAATGTGGTTTTAGACACTTTTAAAATCCTAGTTTTTACAATATCTCTATATGGCACAGGCAGGAAAAAGTTTGTAAAATGATATTTCTGCCAGTTTTCCTGTTTCTTTGTAAGCATTATAAACTCTTAAAACATGATTTCAAAGTCTCTTACCTCTCTTTAAATGACCCAATTCAAAATAAAGTCTTGTTTTGATCTACCTTAAAAAATAGCTCTTTAATTCCTATCTTTTGTTTCTTCTGCCACCACTGTTAATTCAGGCCCTCATCACTTCACAAAAATTTCTATAATGAGTCAGGCGTGGTGGCTCTCACCTACAATCTCAGCATTTGGGAGGCTGAGGCAAAAGGATTACATGAAGTTTGAGGCTGGCCTGGCCTACAGTAGTGAATTTAAGGGCAACCAGAATATGTAGTGAGTTCCTGTCTCAAAAAATTAAATTCCTACAGTGATCCCATAAAGGAAATGGTTTGGTTTTGAGAGTAAAAAATGGTTCATTGACCTGAGAATGCTATGTTTAAAACTGTTGAGAATAACAGGGTTATTGATACTGATGCTTGTATTAAAAAGTATTTGGTTGCAGCTTCTGTAGATTGCAGGTTAGTTTTGTTTGTTATAATTGGAATTATGACCAATATGCTTATTTCTAGGCCAATTCATATGAGTAATCAGTGGTAACTAAATAGGATGGTTAATGTGCCTAGAATTAAAGAGGTGAAGATTATAATAGTTGAGATAAAGTTAATTAGTATGGGAAGGTTGTAAACCATTTTCGGGGTATGGACCTGATAGCTTATTTAGTTGACCTTACTATTAGAATGTGGTGTACAGGTAGCATAGGGAATTTTGAGTTCTTTGGAATAGGTTTAAGTCCTATGGTTCAAGAAATAAGAGGGCTTGAACCTCTATTATTTACCCTATCAAGGTAACTCTTTAGTCAGACATATTTCTAGATTGTTTGAGGTGGGATGCTTGATAGGAGAATTGGTAAGGAAATATGTCATATGCATAGGGCCAAGGTAAGTGGGAGAAAATCTTTTCATAGAGGATGCCTAAGTTGATTGTATTGGAATCAAGGTTATGAGGCTCGAAATCACAGGAATAGAACTGTTAGGGTAAGGGTTTTTAGTATAAAGTTTATTGTGTAGGTTTCGGGAGATGGAATTGTTGCTATGGTATTAAAGAATACAATGGTTGTGAGAGCATTTATTACAATAATATTTATATATTCGGCTATGACGAATAAGGCGAAGGGTCCTTTAGTATATTCAACATTGAACCCTGATACTAGCTCTGACTCGCCTTCAGTTAGGTCAAATGGGGCTCAGGTAGTTTCTGCTAGGGTTGAGAAAAATCATATTATGGCTAGGGGTCATGTGGGCAGGAGTAGTCAAATATTTTTTGAGTCTCTATAAGGTTTGTTAATGATAATAATCTGTTTAGGAGCAGGACTGAGAGGAAAATAATAGCCAGGGAGGCTTCATAGAAAATAGTTTGGGCAACTGCCTGTAACGCACTGATGAGGGCATATTTTGAGGAAAAAGGAGAAAGCAAGTTGGAACTGCTAATTCCACACAGCACACTTAAAACTATGGCTTTCTTGACTTTTATAGGAGAGAAGTATTCCATTGGTCTTAGAAAACAAAATATTGGTGCAACTCCAAATAAAAGTAATCAACATAATTATTTCATCTGTTATTTTGACACTTGCTATCTTAGTAATACCAATCTTAACCTCCATAACCAATATCCATAAAAAACTCCCATACCCTATGTACGTCAAATCACTTACTTCTTCATCATTCTTGTTAAGTATGGTTGCAACCTCCATATTTCTGAATTCTAACCATCAGGCAATCGTGTCGACCTGAAAATGACTAACAATTCAAACTATTCACTTAATCATAAACTTTAAGATAGACTACTTCTCCATGTTATTCATATCTGTAGCCTCAAATCACATTATATAATCATATTGTCACTAGCCATTTAGTGATTTTTGGAACATTTATCCTAGGAAATGCCTTGGTCATTCCAGTTGACCAGTCACAGTAATTTATTTTCGACTACTTTCTAGCTCACATGCACAAAATTGCCCTGAACCGCAAGCATTATCCCAACATTGATCTCTTTCAAATATACATCACAGTAGTGCTTTCTGTTTTACTTTGGAAGTGTGGATGATTTGTTTTAGCAAGGAATTATCTGTCTTTATAAGTTACAATTGTCTTCCTTTTTAATAAGAATGTAGCATTACATCACATTCATTTGTTCTCCTGTATTCTTAGAAAATATCAAAATATTTTGATCTCTCTGATTCTTTACTAATCACATATTTAGAACTTCCAAGCCTCAAGGTTGGGAAAGTAGGAGAGGTTGGAAATAAATAAGGAAATAATGTTAATGTATTAATTTTTGGTATATAATGTTCCATGTTCACATTTACACTGAGATACCAGGGTCTCCTTATCATATGGGCAACATAGTCTTCCCTTTTGTTTGCTAAGCTACTACCTTTGCTTTACCCTATCACAGATGTCCTTCTCTGCATAACTGACTCCATCAGAATTCTCTGAAAAGAAATATACCCTGTTTGATTTGTCTTTAGCACCTGGAGATGAACTCTAAGCATGGCAATCTGTCCTGAGATGCACTGTTGTACTATGATGTAGATGCATAAGTGATTGTATACTCAAGGAGTGTCAGGGCTGGAAGGGAAATTAAGGAGCTTCTATTACAAACTCTCTGATTTTACAGATGTGTAAACTGATACCGGAAGGAATAACACACATAGCCCAGAGTCCTTACGCTTTTCAGAGAGAGGCAGGAGGCCTTGCTCCAATCTCTCAGGTCTTAGCCTGTTATTCAGGCTTCTGTTGGTTCTGTCAATTTGTGTTTGCTGGTCAAAACCATGGAAATCTTGATTTTTGACATCAAGTCTAATGAGATTTAGTATCCAAATGCTTTACAGCATTCCTGCTGGGAGTGCAATGAGAAGCCAGAGCCCCTGCCGCTGTTTTGCCTTGTCTGTTTATGCTTCTGAGAGACTCCCTGTAATCAAGAGTTAATGGTTTAGGAAGATCAAATGGAACTGATAGAGTCAGAATTGAGGCAAAAAGCAGGGAGAGTAGTGTCTGTGTTTGGATTTAGTAATTACATACTTGAAGATAAAATGATCCTTACAAGTTTAACAAATGTTTCAAAAATTTCAAACAGAAATGGACCTTGTATTTATTGATCACATATTTATGTGGAAAGCTCTGCTTTGAGATTCTTACATTTATAACCCTCCACCTTCATAACCGGCAAGGAGAAAGTGTTACTGTTCCCATTTTACAACATCAGAAAATGGAAGGCAGAGTGGCATAGTGTCTCTGTTGAAGCTTCTGCTGCAAGTGAGATTTGAGCCTAGATTTATCTTTCCTAAAAAACATGATTTTGATCCCCAGTCTTCATTGGTAAAACAAATGGAAAAAATCAACATACCATCACCAATCAATAATAATTGAACAAAATATAAATTAAACCTAGTAAGTATTGCATTGAAGTTCATTACAAGATAGTATCAATTTCTGGTTTCTTTGGCTTTTAATTACTTGGGACAATTTTATGAATTTTTTTTTAAATTTTTACTCTAGACACAAAGTAAATTTTTGAAAAATACTCTTTCTTATCCTCAAAGTCAGCTATAGGAGGCAACCTAATTATAACATCAGAGACTCTCTTTTATCTTTCAACATTCACAAATATGAGTGATAGCCGAATAGAACTTGAATGATTACAAAGCAGTTTGGCTTATGTGACAGTCTGTTGTCATACCAGAGTCTTTATTATGTACATTCCTGACCTAGTAAATGACTTGGTGACTTAGTTGAGAGCTTGGTCACTCAGGATCCAAGCAGTGCCAGGTCTTGTGACTCCAAACGAAGTGACCTGCCTATGAAATACTGACTCACCTGAAAGAACTTGTCATTGCTGGAAACTTCCTATCAGTTCTGAATCTGTGCCCTGTCAAACTGTCCGACAACACTGAGACAATGCATGCCATCAAAACACTGGATGTGGAAGAACAGTCTGGCAGTAAAGAGCATTTCAGAGATCTTTATGAAATTATTCTACACTTGAGCAATTTCCAGCAGGAATAAAAAAAAATAGAACAAACAGAAGAGCCATCTCCTTTTTTGTTAAATAATATTAAAAAGGAAAATCAAAGCTAGGAAAAGAAACAAAGGGGAGGGAAGGAAAGCTGGGGAAGATACATACATCGATTTAGAGTGTTAACGAGTGTTTTATCTAAATCATTTAGATGGTTATTTGTTCGTATTATCGCTGCAAGATTCACAGCTCCACTGGAAATTACTGGACACATTTCATCAAGGAGCCTATTCTTTACTATAGAAGACCTAGCGAGCACAACTGCGAATTCCTTCACTTTCACATAATGGAATTGCAACATTATCATCAGCTTTCTATTCAAATTTTCAGTCGATTATTTCATTTATGTATGTAGGTATTTATTTATTTATTTCACAACTCTCTTCGTCTGCCGGGGCTCCATGTTCAGGCCGGCCTGCTACACTGATTGCTTCTGAAAAGGCTTGAGAGAAAGTTGTTCTATGTCATTTTCTATAAGGATTGATGGCACGTTCAGAGGTTCAGAATATCCTTTGATTACCCCAGCAAAGGGAATGAGGAAGATGGCCGTGCAAGTGGCGGGGGGTGGACTTGCTCATCAGTTTCCCTTTGTGTACCGTCTGCACCTGAGAACGTGCTCCAATCACAAGCACCTTGCGTTTCAGTCCCTTTCCTCTTTCACCTGCTCCAAGGAGCAGTTCCCTCCTCAATGCAGGACTCTGACATAACAGAGGCATCCGGACACAGGCTAATTTGTGTTCTGCAGTTTTAACTCAAGACGTTGTACATGAACAGCCGTGGACCAACCTCAATCTTTACGCTTGAGGAGCAAAAGCTGGACTGAGACATGGATAGACTACTGTGGGAAACATTCCAAACACTCTGACTGTCTCTCTTGCAGCAAAATAGTCTACACTGTGATGAAATAAGTGCTGCAAATCAGAGGGGGAAAGAAATTGGAAGTTTAATTCACAACCAATTTGGTTTGCTTTTCCCAGCGATAATCATAGACATTGTTTGGTAACATTCAGACTTAATTGTTTTCCCTTCCTAGAAGAAAAACAAAATTTAAAATTCTTAACCCATTGGAGATGCTGAGATATATATATATAATTTGCATTTATCTGGAGCTCACACAGCTTCTTTTTAGTTAGAATCAGGTACCCTGGTTCTATGGTTTGGAGACCTGGCTATTTGATATTCTTGGGTTGAAATTTGTCTAATAACAAAAATAATTCGCACTAAGCCATTTGAAACTAGGTAGATTTGATTGAAAATAGAACTAGTGGACTAAATTGAGGGGTCGCCATATAGAGAAGTAGTCTTTAACTGCGTCTTTTTCTTTTTTGTTTCCCATTGTCCATCTTTATCAGCTGCTTCCTCCCAGAGCTAAAGCTCCCTTTCTCTGTTATGTAGAATAATTTTCCTCCTCATCTGAAGCTGACGCACTAGTCTCTCAGATGGTTCGACTGCTCAAACCCTGAACTGGGATTTTTAATCATTTTTACAAAAGAAAGTTAGTTGTCTTTTGAGAGACATTTTAGTCCAGTTGTAATGACAGGTACTAACACGTATCCTATTGCGTTATAGTCTGCAGGCTAAACTGAGACATACTACGGGGCCCCCAACCTGTGCATGTTTAGATTTTATCATTTCTGTTACACAGAGAACAAAATTGTTGACAGAGAAGTGAGGCTGCAGGACAGTATCAGGAGAAGGACTGGCCACGGCTGGGGAAAATGCTGTTTTAAGAAATTTAAACAAAGACTATCTAGGAGCCAGTAAATGTAACAGAACACTGACTATGGAAAATGTGGACTTTTTAGAGGTACCATTCGGCCTGAATACATGATTGGTCCATATTACCAAGCAAACTCTGAGCCAAGAAAAGCAAAAAAAAAAAAAAAAAAAAAAAAAAAAAAAAAAAAAAAAAAAAAAAAAAAAAAAAAAAAAAAAAAAAAAAAAAAAGAGACAGAGAGAGAGAGAGAACCAGCGGTAAGGTAGTTGCAAAACTAATAAAACTAATACGAATGCTGAAGGAACGAAATGTTATGTTGAGGATCAGTGATGCAATTAATCACGGAGTGCAGGTACATTTTTTTCATCCGTTTACCTAATTATATGTAATTATGTAAATAATATTGTATACTTACAAATGGAATGCTGAGGTAGGTTCTTGACATACACTCTTACAAAATCAAATAATAACCCAAAGGAGGCATTTTTCCCCCATTGTGGGCTAAGGACACTGGTGTCTCAGAGGAACTTGAGACATAACTAGAAAGTTGACATAAAATTGAAACTCTTATTGAGTTTTGTTCAGAATCCATTCTGAAAAAATAGAGTGCTGATAAATGAATGAAGCAGCAGGAAAAAAATGGAGGAATAGAATCAATGAAGTGAAAGAGGAAAAGGCTATATTCGAAGAAAGAGATTTTGCTTGAAAATTCGTAAGGGAGTTTTTTCTGATGTTGAGGCAGAGCTGCATGGTTCTTAAAGGGCAGCAGATTAGAAGCAGGGAGAAAACTAAGAAACTACAGTGATTATATATTTGCTAATATTCGTGGTATAAATTGTTGGGACTAATCTAGATACTGTGGGGTAATCTGAGACACTAGTGAATGTGGACAATCTAAGTGTTAAAACCGGCTCCAGGGGCTATGATGATAAGCAAAAGGATAAGGTGCTAGGGTGCAATCAGTTCACAGGAGCCTCAAAAAGAGGAGATAGTTGACTGAATTTTGAAGAGCTTTGATCAGGAACTTTGCAGTATGTTAACTGGCTCTGGTGCCTGCCTTAGGTCATGGGGTGGATGTCCTGCACCAGAAAGGATGTTCCAGGAAAGCCTCCACATGTGCAGGTCAGCTGCAAAAGGGTGTAAGATTTCTAATAAAAAAAAATAAATTGGAACATTTTTAACCATGGGAAGGTACAAGACGGACAGATCCCATTTGTGCGAAGTCAGATTCCTCCAAATTGAGGGTCGGGATGGAACCTCTTCAAGAAAAATCTTACACAAGTAAAAACCTTAATATTGGAAACTTTATAAAATCATAAAAAACATATGAACCTGTGACTTGAGCTCTTCACCAAGCCTGAAGAGAGGTCTATAATTGAAAGGCCTGGAGCTCAAGTTTCCTTTCTTCAAGGTGAATCTATACCTGGGGTAGAAAGATTTAAAAACACATAGAAGGAAGGGCTGCTGGGAATTAATGTGCTCCTGGCTTCAAAGACCATGCTGGTGAGTGTGTCCTTTGGGACTTCTGATATTTACAACCCTAAGATGGGTAGGATGGACTCTGGAAGTTTAATATAATAACAAATAACCCTTTATTTATTATACTTCCTCCTTCTTTTCTGAAGGAAGATGGTCCAGCACGTTTTAAAATTTTATATGTGGGCTAATAAACATTTTATGAGTGTTCACCTGACCGTATGCTTAGGTTGAGCTTGCTACTTGTTTTTGCTGTTCTCTTGACCAGAATTTCCAAGCAGCAGAATGTGAAGGTATTTCAAAGCCAATAATTCACAGCCGAGGCTTGGGTCAGACTCTCTAGAAATATCTTCTTCTCCTGTATAATTAACACTCACATGCTTTTGTTTGGCAACAGACCGGCTAGGAAGCCTTAGATTTTCTGCCAGAGTGCTGGTATTACTTCTAATTGCTTTCACTTGAGCTTTTGGTAACCTTTCAAAAAGAATTTCAGAGATGAGTCCTAGCAGTCATCAAAATGTGCTCCTCATGTATTGTTTTTGCAGAAGATAGCTAAATATCTAAACTCACTGACTAAAATGTGAGCTACTAAATATCACTTTAATATTTATATAAGTAAATTTGGAGGAAACGAGGCAAGGTAATATTATAGCTTTATATCTATTTAAAGAGCTTGTAGCTGGATGTGGTGGCACACACCTGTAATCCCAGTACTCAGGAGGCTGAGGCTGAAGGATCACTGCAAGTTCAAGGCCAGCCTGGGCTACATGGCAAGACCCTGTGTCGAAAAGAAAAGAAAAAGAAAAAGAAAAAAGAAAGACCTTTAGAGCTTGTAATCCTAAATGGTGATACTGATGAAGTAGAAGCACTTTTCAAAGGGTATTGTATATATTTATAAATGAGGAAAACAATATTGATTCCTAAGATGCCTGAGCCATCTCATATTTAAGACTATGGCAAGAAAGACACCGGACTCTTCTTTGTGATTATATTCACAGAGAAGATCTGTGATCATATTAGCATTTTCTTTTGTCTCAACAGATTTGCACCTTGGCTTAACCTTTCCTAATAAGAGATAAATAATAATTATGCTAAAAACAACAAAGAACAAAATGGCCTGGGAAATTTATCATAGACTTTTTTTTTAACCTGTCTAGTACTTTTTTTTTGATAGTCATTGATAGGAAGGCAAGGGAATAGAATATGTGAAAAACTCTAAATCTATTTTTTTCCAGCTCCGAATCGTCTATCGAATTACTTTAAGGTTATAAATTTCAGCACTTTTGTATGACTTGATTGCCTTCTTTCCAAGATGTGATTTTCCTAAGAATGAATATGTTTTTAAAATGCCTCAGGGTTTCAACTTACTAAGGGGTGATACATAAGAATTGTGTTCCCACTAAACAAGGCATGAGAGTTCGAACATTTCCAGCATGGCCATGGGCCTCTGTAACGTGTCAGCTTTCTCTGCAAGATCAGCAACCACGATGTAAGCATGTCTCAACACTGAGGCCTTTTCCTGGACCTGGTGACAGTGCCTCAGCATGAATTCTGGGATTTATCTTTTAAGAAATTGGTCTGAGGGCCGGGAGTTTGGCTCAGTGACTTAAGCACCTGTCTGGCAGGCACAAGGTCATGAGTTCAAGCCCTGGTGCCGCAAAAAAAAAAAAAAAAAAGAAAAAAAAAAAATTGGTCTGGATGCATTCAAGTGTTCAGGAGAAGTGATACAAGAAACTCAAGGCCATCATATACTCTGCAGAAGTGTGTATTTCTAACACTAGTGTTCTGTGGACTTGATCACCTCTTGCCTAACAAAAACAAAAGTAATGAAGATTTTCTTTCAGTTTGGTGGCATCTCTACTAATAAGACATCCATTAATTGCTCAGTTGATATAACTTCTCTGTGAGCAAATTGTGAAAATGGTTTAACACTTTGTCTTGGTTACTTTTCCCTTGTTGCTGAGACCAAACACCTGACACCCAAAATTAGGGAAGGAAAGGTTTACTTAGCTTACAGTTTCTGGAGGTTTCAGTGCATAATCAGCTGGCTCTAAGGCAGTGGGGCATGGCACTGGGGCAACACTTCAAGGCAGCAGCCAGAGCAAAAGCAGACAGAGTAAAGGGAAAAACAAGCCTCTTCTCCTCCCTTGTAGTGTATGCAGGCCACACCCCATTCCCCAGGGCAGATGTAGCACTCACAAAATCTCTTTGCCCTCCTCTTGGGCAGGATGAGGATATTTACAAAGTAAGAACACTGGCTCCCTGCTGAGTCCCTCAGTTAAACTTCTCATCCTCTCAAGTTGACACAATGTGTCAACCATAACACACTTCTTGCTTTGATGAACTGCTACACTAAGAAAAGTATAGCAGTTTTAACTGTCACAGCAATATTTTACAGTGGCTTTAAATATTTAATCCATACTCATTCAAATGAAATTTGTGAGTTCTCTCTATTTAAAACAATAAAATTAGTCATTTTTTTTTGTTGTTCATTTGTGTCAAGAGAGAATCTCATTATGTAGTTCAAGCTGGCCTTGAACTCACTATGTGGCCCAGGCTGGGCTCAAACAGAGTGATCCTCCCGTCTCAGCCTACTGAGTGCTGGAATAATGGGTGTATACACTGTTCCTGGCTTTTATCAGTCATTTTCGAAATCAGTGTATCCAGTGAAATTAGTGATAAAAAAAACTTGAAAAATAATCTCTACCATCCCACAGATAGCCGTTTGGCTGTTTACATACTTCCTTCTTATTTTCAGTACATCATATGGTGTGTGTGTTACTTGGAAAATGCAGCATTCAGCTGTATCGCTTTGACTTCCTTGAGGAAAAAACCCATATGGCATACACTACACAATCTATTCAAATTCTTTAAAATAAACATGAATTTATAAAGCCCACAACAAGTAGGGTGATCATTATAATTCTATTTTACAGAGGAGGGCTTCAAAGATTAGTCAATTATGATGGCAAAATGTCTGTGACGTTCCTCAATTCTATTATTCTTCTGCAGCAAGCAAAGTCCCTTCCTAGGATTTTAACATAAAATTTCAAAAAATACATAAAATTTCATTCATTGTAGCTTATCATTAGTACTATGCAGTCATGATTATCTTAAAAATAGTTTTCTGAAAAATTTAAAAGTGTGAAATATGCACCAAGTATGGAATTACAATTGGGTGGTATGTACCGTTGTAGAGAAAGGGTACATTTTGCATTGGTTTACATTTCTTAATCCTGAAGCCCTGACTTTCCTATTTTTCCTAGTCAACACTTTATATTTTTCAGGGATAAAGCTGAGGCCTGAATTACCTAGGCCTCCAGAGCGTTAGGAAATACCTATGTCTCAAGGGAGCATTGTAATAGTGACAGAACCCAGAATGATTTGAAATGTCATTGCATTTGGAACCACTCACCTTGATTAAGGATAGGTTTTTGCCATTAGAATTAAGATATCAAGCAATACCTTCAGAAATATTCAGTGTTCCTTATAGGAAAAGTGAGTGCATTAGATGAGATATAACAGATGATTCCATCTGGGTCCAATTTCAATTTCAGGCTCACCGTAGCTGTAGAGTCAGGTGTATATAGTACATAATTTGAGGAGTGCCAGAATCTTGTGCTCTTTAAAATACACTTAATGAGAGCCAGGCGTGGTGGCGCACGCCTTTAATCCCAGCACTCGGGAGGCTGAGGTAGGAGGAGCGTTGTGAGTTCGAGGCCGGCCTGGGCTACAACGCGAGCGCAAGGCCGGCCTGAGCTACACAGTGCGACCCTGCCTCAAAAAACCAGGGCCGGAAGTTTGGCTCAGTGGCTTAAGCGCCTGCCCTGGCAGGCACGAGGTTGTGAGTTCAATCCCCAATACCGCAAAAAAAAAAAAAAAAAAAATACACTTAATGAATTGGATGGAGTCCTGAGATTCTGACCAATGCAGCCAATAACGAGTTTGGGTTTCAGGCATTTTTCTATTTATCCATCCTTCGATAAAATATACCCTACCAATCATTCATTGTAACCATGTTCTAGCACTGTGTTAAGTGTCAGTGACACAATGGTAAATTAGAAGTTGTTCTCTTGTAGATAGATGCGAAGTCTAAAAAAAGAAGACATACTAATAAAATAAACAAGTAAGGTACTACTGGTTATTCACATGGGACAGATAAGCATCTTCTGACCAGGGGATGAATAGGAGAAGATGGAGGGACTGTCAATGATTATAGTTTCAAAAAGCTTTTGATGAATCAGGAATTTAAAACTATTTATCTGGAAGGCCATAGGGAAAGTTGCTGGTTTGTAAACAAAGGCAATTGTAAGTATTCGATCGAAGTGAAGGAACAGACTAAAATCAAGGCAACTGACAAGAAATTAGGATGAGCCTCAGTGCCAGTTTTTCCTGCAGAATCCTGGTTTACTCCTATTTCCTGGCATAATTGCTAACAGCACTTATTTTACCCTCAGATTATTAAATTCAAGTGATAATTTATATGATACTTCACTTACAACTAAAATAATTATGAGGAGAATGAACTTCTAGAATCTGAAATTATCAAGGCATTTAAGAATGGATGTTGGAGCGGGCGTGGTGGCACACGCCTGTAATCCCAGCACTCGGGAGGCTGAGGCAGGAGGATCCCTGTGAGTTCCAGACTGGGCTACAAAGTGAGTTCAAGGCCAACCTGAACTATATAGTGAGATTCTGTCTCAAAAGATAGGGACAGGGATTTAGCTCAGTGGTCTAAGCCCCTGCCTGGCAGGTGTGAGGTTGTGAGTTCAATCCCGGGTGCAAAAAAAAAAAAAAAAAAAAAAAAAATTGGATTCTTAGATATGAAGAGTAGAACCAAGACAACATTAATACACTTGACTTGCACGCATGGAAAAGTTATGGTTACCATTCACCAAGCTAGGCAAGACAAGTGAATCCTATTTAATGTAGAGAGAGGCCTTTTCAGTTTGGCAAATGTGAATTTGACATACCCTGGAACATTCCATTGGAGATTCCCGGCCATCAATCAACTAGATGGGTAAGGAACTGATGTTCAATAACTCATTGTTACCTTAGATAGGTCCATCATGGTCCACTAAGGTAATCTGAGAAAATTCTCCAAATTCATTTGTCAAACAAACTGAACCAGATTCCCTCCAGCCTTGCTAAAGCCAGGTTCTGAAGAGTATAAACAAGATAGTGCTTGGATTGTGAAGTGCTGACTCATAATTGTCTGTCTAGAACAAGTGGAAAAGTCATATTTCCTGTAGAATCTGTGCAGAAACAGATGAGTCTGGGATCTGTTAGGTGGGAGTAACAATCAAGGGCCTGAATTTGGGCTATCAGACTTGGTGAGGAAATGCTGGAATCAGGTTTGCCTGGTTTGGAGTTTCCCTGAGCTGTTTGTGACTGGGGCAGGCATGATATGAGGTTATCCAGCAGATTTTTTTCTCTCCATTTTAAAGCATAAAATTCATTCTCTAATTAGGCCTGTGGACTTTTGCTCATAATAAGTAGCTTCATGATCGTGGGAAAAGTCTCTTGCCTTGACTGTTACATTGCTTGATTTGGTTATCTCTGTTATCTATGTCAGATTTAAATTAGATTCTCTAGTTTCAGGTCTGTTATTTTCTGCTACCTTCTTTTATTTTTTTTAGTAAAATGTTACCTTTTAAAGAAAAAATTATCACCACGAACCTGACTAATCTAGATTGCCTTTGGCAGCACACAATATAAATGAGAAACTTAGAAGTATTGGTCATTTATTTTTAATTTTAGGCAATTCCAAAGTGGTTCATAAATAGATACAGGAATGCTTGGTGTATTTTTCTTCTTCCTTTTTATATGCAGTCAAGTGAAATTTGGGGGCTTTTTAAAATGGTAAAAGCTGCTTGAACTACGGGGGAAGTATTTTCTCTTGGGGTGCTGCCTTCAATCTGATATTCATTTTGGCACAGGTGAGTTGTAAATATCAGGCTGTTTCTGTGAAATGTAGCTGGTGTTTGCTCTGGGCTGGCGGGACACTACTGTGCTGTTTGTTCTGTCAGTAGCTGTACTCGAATAGTCACCGCACATTATTCAGAGCCGCTCGCACGGACCAGCTGTCCTAATTCCACGTGGATGGAGAGAAATCTTTTTACTCATCGCCGCAGCTGCGCACCTGGTAGCTTGAAGAGCAGTGGGCGGAAGGATGAGCCATTGTTACCGAGTCGCTTGTCACCTGGTAAACAGTTTGCATAAACTAGCGCAACTGCAGGCATTTCTAGCGCAACTGCGGGCATTTTCAACCTGGCCCACACTGAGATGACAGAAACGCTCAAAGGAAGGCCGTATCTGTATTATGTTAAACTATTTGCTTGTTGCCAGCACCTGTTATTTAAAACACTGAGATAAATCGACAGGCCAAAATTAGGTTTGCCAAATTTGCAGTTCGATTTTCTATGTTATATGGGCTCTGTACTCCTGTGTTGGGCCCTTTTTATGTTTTGCATACTCCTCCATAGATTTTCTGCGCACTGTCATTTTTATTCTGACTGTAAAAGTAAAGTGTTCTGGGTTTGGAGTATTGTGAAAGAGAAGGTTAATTATGTCATCGTTGCCTTTTTATTTGCCAGTAAATAAAATAGCTCTTAAATAATCACAAATATTTTAAGTGAAACTCTTGTTCATGGTGTTTTAATGAACAAGATTGCTGATAGATGCCGGGCGTGGTGGCGCACGCCTTTAATCCCAGCACTCGGGAGGCTGAGGTAGGCGGAGCGTTGGGAGATCGAGGCTGGCTTGGGCTACAACGGGAGCGCAAGGCCGGCCTGAGCTACATAGTGCGACCCTGCCTCAAAAAACCAGGGCCAGGAGTTTGGCTCAGCAGCTTAAGCGCCTGTCTGGCAGGCGCGAGGCTGTGAGTTCGATCCCTGGTGCTGATAGATAATCACATGTGAAAAAAGATAAAAACAAATACAAAAGCAAACTCACAAAATATGTAACACTCTATAAAAGAGGGAAATTAAGCAGAATGGGTTAAATTAGCTTTTTAATGTGCTGCTAAAGCTATTAATTTCTCAGGGTATGAATGAAAACAGACAGACATGTGAACGTATGTGTTCACACAAACACCTTGCCTAAGATTTTTTAACTAAGCCTTTACCAATAGCACAGGAGGAGACATATTATATCCATGGCATTACCTTTTGATTTCTAAAGTAATAGCATTCAAGTTCAGAATGTTTGTAATCTTTTTTCTCCAGTCTTAGTTGTCTTATAAATTACTTATTTTTAAAGTCATATTTGTAATCTCTAGATATTATTTAATTATGTGGACATAAATAAACAACATAAAAGTAAAAGTGTATCAACTGACTGTATATATATATATATATATATATATAGGTTTTTAATAACTGTCTTTTATAACTACAAGTTTTAAGTATTATGCCCACTTTATGGAAGTCATCCTGTAAATAGTGTCATTTTAAACAGAGTATTTTTAATTAATCTCCTTATGGATGACTTTTACCTTTAATTATTTCATATTACATAGATATTCTTTTTATCTAATAAACATATGGTCTATTCAATAAGAAAATTGGATATTTGTATTCAAATTAAATCTCCACTAAAATCATGTTGAGAATATCAATATGTATTTCAGCTTAGAAAAAAATGTCATTTTAGTATATTAAAGGCAGGTAGTCTCAGTCATATTAAAGGAAAAAAATTGTATCCTTTTTCCTGAAATCTCTCCGTACAGTATCTAGGTTTAAAACAGAATTTTTTTCGCTTATAAAATGCCAAATATTAGGGCTGTAAATTGAAAGGGAGTATATAATAAATGGAGGCTCAGGGAATTGTGTCCCTAGGGCTGTCACTAACTAGTTATGGTACCTTGAAAATTAATTTAATGTCTTAAAGCACCAATGTCTCCATTTGTGAAATTAAACCTTTAAATTAATAAATTTTCTTTCCATCCTGTTTTTAAACTAAGCACCTTCCAAATGTATTTTTTCCTCTTAAGAACAAGAAATCTTATGTCACATAGGCTAAATGAGACTTTGTAGGAACTCCATTTTTAAAGAAGAAAGTAAAAGTGATGAGTACGGTTTGAAAAGAATTATGTGAGAAAATTTTATGAGAGACTTTCACTGAAGTGCTAATTATGTCTTATAATATCTAACAACTAAGAGAGGCCTATTTATTTTATATACAAATAATAGGATAGTTGAAGGTGATGTTGGTCATTACCTGCCTTATAGCCACCCTCCTCTTTTTAGGGAGAGCCCAAGAGATTAAGGAATTTGGTAAATGTTACAGGACCCTAGGAGTAGAAACCATTTGTTTCAATTATGTGGGATTTTTGTCTTCAAATGCTGCCCAAGTCAAGGCAGTGGTCAAGAGCTAAGAAGTTTTCATCAAATACTCTTCATGATCATGAGTTGAAAATGCTCCAACGCAGCAATTTTAGAATTCATTTAAAGAGTCAAGCTATTCAAAAATTTAGAAATAATAAAGGCTTGATGGTTTCATTTCTGCTTTTTAAGATATTCTGACAGAACTAGGTATTCTTAAGAATACGCTTTAAGAATTAAGAAAAACGACATATCCTTTCTATGGACAAGAACTATTGGGAAGTTTCTGAGAAAAGTGATGGAAGTTTTTCTTTTGCCACTGAAAAATGTTCCCTTATCAAAATGTGCTTCTGAAAAAAGAGAGAAAAAAGGAAAGAAGAAAAGGAAAGAGAAAATGAGGGAAGGAGGGAAGGAGGGAGGGAGGGTGGAAGAGAGAAAAGAAGGAAGATTAAATTGTAAAGACATTTAATTTAGTGCCCTTCCCATTCACGAAGCAGTATTTTTGTTATTTTTCCTCTTCAAGTCTTTTTTCTCCATCCCCTCTCCCTCTCCTTTTGTTCTCCTTTGATCTCTTGTTCCCCAATCCATCAAAGATCTCCCTACTTGACATTTACCTGTCTTCTACTTTGTTCTCTCTCTCCTATCTCTACTCTGTCTCTATCCCTCTCCTATCTGTTTCTCTTCCTCTATCTCTGTCCCTCTCCTCTCTCTCTCTCTCTCTCTCTCTCTCTCTCTCTCTCTCTGTCTTCTATCTCTATCTTTATCTCTGTATTTCTGTCTTTCTTGATAGCTATGGATGTACATATAGATACAGATACAGATATATAGATATAGATACAACTATACAGGTAAGGGTTTTAAAAAATCTACTGGGGTCTATGCATACACGTACCAACTCCCCAGGATAAATGTAATCCTATATATAGTGCATGCATACTAATAAAAATTTAAAAAGAAGTTTATTTCATTCATAGTCTGGAAGGGTATAAGTGAAAACCACATGAACACAGTTCTGGGAAGCCCTGCTTGCTATGTCACACCATGGCAGATGACATCACATTAATAGAAAGATGTGCAAGACAGATTACGTGGCCAGACTGGAAACAAGAGCAAGGGTGGGAACCAGGCGTGCTGGTTCTGTATCAGCCCCCTTATTACAGCCGCCTTATTATTCAGGAGTCCCGGGAAAGCTTCCTCGGGGCACAGGACCTTGCACCAGGCTCTGGCTCTTCTAGGCGCTCCTGGCTCAGTACCCCACAGGAGCCCTGGCTGGACCCACTCAGTCTGCGTCCCCTCCATAGCACCAGACTGTGTCAAGAAGGGCGACACAATTCTTACTGCTTGTCTTGAATAGAGCAAAGAAGCATTGGCGCTGATATAAAATTGTTTCCTTATGCCCTTTGTATTGACTGTGCTAATAACATTCTTCGATTACGATTACATCATGTAATTCTTCTCAGAGCAGTGAGTTAAAACAAAAGGTGTAAGGTAAGGAATTTTCAGTCTCACTTTACTGACTCCTCTAGCCACAAATCTTTTAAAGGGAAAGATCTGCTTTTCCTTTTGATATCTGAAAGTGGGATACAATAGCTGGGGATACAATAGCTTATCCCCAACCAAGCAGGAGAAGGAATTGATTGACTAAACCCTTTTCTAGGAATAATAAAACCATAAGCAGGAATGCTGTCATGAAGAATCTTTGTGGTCTCTAGTTATTTAAAACTTTTTACTTCTACTTCAGGGCTGGTTTTGTTCTTGACTGCATATACATGCAATACAGTTTCATAACAACAAGAAAAGACTTTCAGGGAAGATTGAAATGTGTATGTGTATATTATATGTTTATGATATATATGTGTACACAAGCAATTAACTTTTAATATTCTAGTTTCTAGGTTAAATTCTTGTAACCAATTTAAATGCATATAAAATAGGGAGAGTCAATATTGCAGAAACCAGTGTTTTAAACCTGGGTCCAAGAATTTTCAAATGCCTCCTTGAGATTCATTCTTCATTAAAACTGGAAAAAGAATTCATGATAACTTACTTGAGAGAAGAGTTGAGGCAAAATGCAGAGGAAGAGAGAGGGGAGGTAAGTAGAAAAACAGAAATGGTAAAATCAAACTCTTTGCTAGGCATGATGAAAAGGAACTAGCATAAAGGCTTCGGAGTCACCCATCAATAGATGAATTAACACAGCCAGATCCTCTAACTTCCCTCATCCTTAGTTTCTTCGCTGTGAAATGGAAATGACAATTTTGAAGAAAAATATTACCCTGCGAGGCTGTGTAAGTAAATAATATCTAAGTCTAAGTCATGTGGTAGGTGCATGACATATATTCCTTTCCTTTCCTGTTTCTCAGTTTCCCTACAAATAATTCTACATTTGTCTGTGGGAAAAAAGTGAGTATTATAAGAAAGTAGACTTTAAGAATCAGTTTAGGGAAAGTAGTTACGAATTTTACAAGAGACACAGTTTCATGATACTTTATGAGTTCTATATTGACTCCCATTCATATTTATTGATATCATTCAAAGCTTCCTTTTATTAAGGATCAAGTAATTGAACAGTTGAGACCTAGAAGACAGATTAAAGATTCCAGGATTAGTGAAATGTGGCTAAGGAATGAGTGCCCCGATCAGTGTTCTTTCAGATACGTCTATGTGAAGAATAAAATAACTTCCATAGAAACAGAAGAGGTGATCAAAGCAAGTATATAAATGAGTAAATTAACAAATAAGTGATATTCAGATAGAATAATGATATGTGTGAGACAGATATTTATGCCAGCTACTGAAATCTCATAGACTTCCTCCAAGCTTTATTAGTTTGAGGTCCTTCTGGGTTCATTTGTTTGTTCTCTTGTGTTTCCCTTTTGCAAAATGAAGATTCTAAATCTCCATGTCTCAAAACCCTGGAATGAGAACTCATTTGTGAGAAAGACACAGAGTTACAACAAAGCATCACAAATTTCACATGATGCCAAAACCTTTTGTCCAAGCTGTTATCTGATCTCAGAAAATGTAGAAATGCTCATCAGAATGCGAAGCACATATACCTGGAGAGTATATGTCGGGAACTCTTAGTAGTTACTATGTGAAAGTGTCTGGATAATAAAGTAGTGCTGATGAATTAGCAATGTCTTGCAAAGACATACTCTATTTTAGTTAAAGGGATTTAGAGTATTCCTTGACCATAGAAACTATAATCCTATAGTTATTATCAAGAGTAATAATTACTTGAAAGTTAAAAAAACTCGCTAAGTTCATATTTAATTTAGATAGATTTTAATCATTTAGGCATGTAGTATTTGTGTTTCCTAACAAGATATGTTTGTGTGATAATTTTAAAATCTATCTCAGAGCACAATCTATCTAACCATTTAAAATTTCTCAGGGACAATATTAAATGAAACACATATACCATGCCCTATAGCATACCCAGAATAAGACAAAAAGTTCAAACATTTATCATTCAACTGTAAAGTGAATATTAGGGCACAATATATTTTAAAGTGCATTTACTCGCCTTTTCTAAAACCTCTGGTATTTGAGTCCAATTTAATCATACAGTGTCCCAGTAATGCAGCCCCAAAATTAAACTCTACACTGTGCACCACCCTTGCGAATCTCCCACCAGGAGCAAGCTCCACATCACCTGCCAGTTCATAACCCATCTCTTTCTATCTCCATCCTGCTGCCCGTAAATCCCCTTAGCAGCTAATTGAACACATGCACCCAGGGCTGCTTCCGAAAGATCCACAAAGCTGGGCTTTGATGGGCAGCAGAAAGAGGCACAATGGAAAAACAAAAGCCTTTCAACTGCGAACCCTGCTTTGTTCTGCTCAGAACTTGAAGGTCACTCCAGCTCATTCTGACTGTGGTGAGGATCTTAATTTTCGCTCAACCAATTTACTTGCAGCTGTCATTCTTCCTGATATTAAAAGTTGAGCTCCTCAAGTGTGGGCGATGAGGGAGAGAGGAAGAAACCGAGCTTGTTGTAAACTAAAAACAGCAAAAACAAGTAAAATCTGGTTTGGCTCCGAAGTACAAAAAGTTATTTTCAAAGCCTATAAATTATGACACAGTGATTAACATGTAATTTAAATATATTTAAACAACAATTATATCACATTTCCAGCCCAGTTAATTGGCCTCACAGATGTTCTCTTGGAGCAGCTTTGCCCTTCCAGGGGGAAATGAATGAGGTGCTTTTTATCATGGAAAACAGATAAAAAAGCAAACTGAGAAATGGAAATAGGAACATAAAAAGCAGCCAGTAACCCTAAAAACAATGAATGCTAAGGGGGTTTTACTTAGCTTTTTATTATTTTTTTTCCATTTTAATGCTGAAAATAAGGGAAAGCAAGAAGATGCTCTATTCCTGCGATACTATTTGGCAGCACGTCCAGAAGCAGAGCTGGCAGGTTGCTGACTGAAAGCCTTGTCAAAGCAGGGACAGTGGGTGCATTCTAACAGGGCAGAAGAGCTTTGCTGCGTGTCTTGGAACAGGCTAGCTGAAAAAGGGCCAGAGATAGATAGATAGATAGATAGATAGATAGATAGATAGATAGATAGATAGATAGATTGATTTAACACAATGCCTTTACAACTAAAGACATTCTATCCCAGATAATGAAGATATATAATGAACTTCCTCCTAATGAAGACTGAATTGTGAGTTATTCCTTTGATCCTTTATCTCTCAAGTTTTACAAAATGCAATCTGTGCGATCGATGCTAGGTCCTTAGCTCTAATTCAAGTTGAATATTAGCCAGTACAGGAACTCATGCAGGTAAGAGATCAAAGGAACACACGTTAATACTGAGATTTTGGATACTTTGCCTCCTCCTGTGTCCTCATAATTTTGAAATAAATTCACTCCAGCCTCATTCTTCTCTTGTTTTTCTTCTAATGATAGCAGGTTCTATCCGCTAGGACAGTATAAATCCCAAAAGGCCGAAGTCCATGTTTCTTCTAGTACGTCATGATATTTGTTGCATCTACTACAATATCTGCCCCTGTGTTGCTGAGATGCAATAAATTGTTAAATCCTTGCAAATTGGGGGTTTCATGTGAGTAAAAACAAGGTTTTGTAATACGGTAAAGTACCATTCAACAGGCAGTTGTCATATTTTGTACCCACCCTCTAGATCTTACAAATCAATGTACCACATTTTTAAAATCCCGCTTTTATGAACAAGTCTATTTGATTTCATTTCTTTCTAAAAGAGCAAAAGCAGCCAATATTTAAAATGATCAGAGAACAGATAAGCATTTAAAAATGTCTCTTTGATGAGCAGCTTTGACATCTTGATTGCTTGACTTTATTCAGTGCAACTGATGCAGAAATTTAAATTTTATACATCTTCATTCACATAGTAGTGCAGAGCTTACAATGTTTACATTACTTTGTCATCCTAAGAATAAATTAGACCAAAGATGAAAGTGAATGTCTGAGGTGTCTCACGAATGACAAACTTCATACTACTGTAATTATAATTGGAACTGGAGTGCTAGAGTTCTCTTTTTTCTTACTAATATGAATGTGCAGTACATAACACTTACATTCCTTGTGTGGAGTTGGTCCATTGAACGGAACCTCTTAATTCCTCTTTTGATCTCCTTTCCCTTCCCTCCCTCTGTCTCTTTTTCCCCTTCCTATTTGAGAAAGATCTATCTCCCTACTTTCTATTATCCATGTTTTATTTTACTCTTTATTTATATTTCGAGTTTCTCATATACGAGAACACAGGTGATAGTTAAGCTTGTGTGTCTTATTTATTTTATTTAACTTAGTGGTCTCAAGGTGCATCCATTTTTCTTTGAATGATGAGGTGTATCATTCTTTATGGTAGAGTAGTACTCCATTATGTGTAAACCTCACATATTTTTTATCCATGTGTTGATAGACATATAGGCTGGTTTCAAGGTTTAGGTATTATTTATTGTGTTGCTATAAACATGGATAATCATGAATCACTGAACCTCATGCCTTTATCTCTCTTTGGACAACCTGTGTTTAGTACAATAACCCCTCCAATGTATTGTATATTAAATACATCTCTAGAAACAACATATGTGCTCATCAGTGGATAGATGGATAAAGAAAATGAAGTACATGTGCACAAAGGAATACTATTCAGTCATAAGAAAGGATGAAATCTCATCATTTGAAACAAAAAAGATGGAACTGGGGATCATTGTTTAGTAAAATGAGCCAGGAAAATTAAAACAAGTACTGTGTGATCTCACTCCCATGTGAATCCTAAAGAATTGATCTCACAGAAGTTGAACACGAAACAGCTGTTGCTGAGGTGACTTAGAGGCAGTGGGGGAGGCAGGAAGCATGGGAGTGATAGGAAAGGTTGATCAGTGAGAACTAAGCTACAGTTTCGGAGGGGCAAGAATTTCTGGTGTGCTGTCGTTGAGTGGCGTAAATACAGATAACAATAGCATGCTGTGCACTTCACAAAGCTGGAAGAAAGGACTTTGGCTACTTCCACAATAAAGAAATGATAAATGTTTGAGGGTAAATATGCCTAACCTACTTTTAACATTGCACAACGTATACCTGTATCAAAACCTCGAAGCACTACTTAATGTGTAACATTGATATGTATCAATTAAAAATAATTTTTTTAAAAAACCTTCAAAAATATGTACCTCTAACCTTCCATGGCATAATCTTCAACATATTGTTAGTTGTTTTATTAAGAAGAAAATAGGTGCATGTATTTTTTAGGCTATCACAGTGATGGGGTAAAGTGAAGTGTAAACTTACTTTCAGGGTTCTGGACTTATCCTTTGATTGTTCTGGCACATGAAGTTCATTAGGGGAAAATGAATCATTCAGTTGTCACTGAGTTACACGAACTAGTTCATCTCCATGAAGCCATATTTTTCATAGACTGCTTTAGGATTCTATGAATTGTATAAACATTGACCTGAGAAAATGTTTTCCATATTTCATAGGAAACATGTAGGTGTGTTGGGGGTTTTATCATTTCTGTTTACTTAAAATCAGAATATAGAGAAAGCAAGATTTGTACAAACAACTAGTTTTACCTGTATTATTTATCATCCACAGTGTGTGTAAAAGTGGAAAAACGCTTGGCACATAGACATCAGATTCTCAAGAAATCTGTTTAATATAAATGAGTGAAATACACGTGTGCGTGTGTGTTTATACTAAGAAATAGAGTTGGTATTCGCACAATTACTTTTCTTTACCCTCAGGAATGTTGTCTTTAATAATTTAACGTACTTTATATTTAGTTCCACTTAGCCCAAAGGATAGACTATTAAGCTATAAAAATATAGATGTCCTTCCTTTTTAAATTGAAATCTGGTTTTTGACTGATTCCTAGTACATAAAAGGAATGTAAAGCATGCTTCCAGAAAAATAATTGATTTTTCAAATTTTCTCCTGTTTCTTAACTTTAAAAAGACTGAAGGTATACTGTTTTGTACCTTTTTTAGAAGGAGAGGCTAGGAAGTTGACCCTTTGCTGAAGTGGTAAAAATTAACAACAGTAAAAATTATTTCCAGCAAATTGAAAACCACTTCCAACTCCTTCCACACACATTCTTTTTCCTCTAAGAGGAAAACCAATGCTGTGCTATGAAACTGTTTAGCTCATAAAGAACTGCCCTTCATTTACATGTATAGCTATTCATCCCCTTTTCCTTTCTTCCAAGGTTAATCAGAATATTTTTTTGTCATTTGTTTTTTAATCCACTGAAAAGTTTTGTTTATTCAATATAATTTTCCTCATCTGGGATCTGCTTATTTAATTCCTCAAATGTATAAGTAAATCTGCTTGTAATCAGAATGCCTACATTTTTACCCGGTAGGAAAATTCACTGTTGTGCACATTTTCCCCTTTGGTTCATACAGCTCACGTGCCTTTTCTTTTTTCTTTTCTTTTTAAATTTTTTTCATTCATGTTGCCTCTTATTATATCCATCATCCCATTTTTCTTTTCTATTAGAGTGAAATTGGACACAGCCCTCCTCCTGCCTACACCCCCATGTCGGGAGTAAGTATTTCATGATCAACCTTCATCTAGTAGGATTTTTGGTCTTTGCTTACCATGCTTCTTCTCTCTTGTCTCCTCATAAATTTCACATTTTGCCTTTGCCAACAGTGAGTTAAGAATTTCTGCGGGTTGTGTAGCTGTCTTTGTAGATGTCTTTTATCTCAGTGGATAATCCAAAGCTGAGATATCATACAATAGTAGCTTTCAATTTTTATCTAAAGGATTTACCTGGGCTCATAAATTACGCTGCTGGATGAGGAGGTTATGTTTGCTTCCATGATTATAGGTCATGTGCTCAAAAGTCAAAATCTCACTGATGATTCTTTAGTTAGGTACTGGAAGTTCAAAGTTAGGAAAGCCACGGAATAGAAGTCAATAGGAAATGTCACCAGGAATAATATGTCAGGGAACTTCTACTCTTAATGCCATTTATCATGAAAACTTACTTTGAATTTTATATCCAAAATAGGCCATTGTGGGAGAAGGACATAAAATGCTTTTTATATTTGATCATATTTTACTTGGTTGATGAATATTTTTAAATATGCATCCACATCATTTTCCTGCGATTTATATTCCAAGAAAAAATATATAATTTTAAATGTTTCTAGTCTAACTCAATTTCATTAGCCAGTAGGGAAACAAAAAAATCAGTAAATACAGTACTGTGGTTTTGTTTCTCTGAAAGGCAAGCTTTTATATCTTTTTAGCTAATAGTTAAAGAATATAGCTTTAGGAATACCCTTATTCCTCACAAGAACTTCTTTCCAAATATATTTCTGCTGTTCACAGAACCAGTTTGTATACCGAGAAGGCGGCTTCGTTGCAGAACAAGGCGTGCCCGTGCCCTACAGAGCCCCGACCAGCACCCTCCCGGAAGCGCCAGGTGTACAAGGTGCCACCGCCGAGATCTTCGATGACTCCTGCTGTAACGGCACCCTACGCAAGCCAGTGGCACCCCACGCCCAAGAGGACAGCAGCACCCAGAGGTACAGCGCGGATCCCACCGTGTTTGCCCCTGAACGGAGCCCAAGAGGCGAACTGGATGAAGAAGGCTATATGACTCCTATGCGAGACAAACCCAAACAAGGTAGGGACCCGATGTGCAGAGATGTCCCCTGCGTGAGCACACAGAGGAGGGCCATTCTGAGGCTGGGCGGGGTGGTGCACACTTGTGATTCTGTCTAATCAGAAGGCTGGGGCAGAAGGATCCGGAGTTCTACTCCAGCCTGGGCAAGTTGGCAAGACCACTTTGAGAAAACAAAATAGGTAACATAAGAATGGGAATTGTCAGACGGCACTGAGAAAAGGTAAAAAGAAAGACTTCTAAGAGAAAAAAAAAATCAGACCGCACAGAGTGACTATATTCTCAGATTTCATCTCTGAAAACTGAGAAGCAGATACCTAAAGAGGGTTGTGATTTTCTAGCCTTGTCCTTGAAGTATTGAAATTTAGTATAGACATTCCTACATTTCAACTTAAAAGTTTCAGGAATCTGGTAAAAAAAAATAATTTAAATTATGTCTCCCTTATAAGTTCTTTCAAAATTTTTTTTTTCAAATTAAAAGTAACTACTAATTGTAATGTTTACCCTACTCCTGTAGGGGCAGTAATAAAAAGCAGGGTAGAGAAATAAGATTATGGAATAGCAATTAAAAGACATAAATTTTAGTATGCAAGCAGAAAAAGAAGACTTGTCCTTTCTCCTTCACATGATTCTTTAGAGAAAGAAATAAAAGTGTCTTATAAATTACTGAACTGTATAATGGTGGAATATTCATGATTACCTTTGAGTTTACACAAGAAATGCTAAATACCGAACTGCAGTCAGTACAGTCAGTTTATCTTCAGTGAGGGAAATATAACCCTGTTTGATGGAATTTCTTTACCTACATATTGAGCTAAGAAGAGGGGACATAAAATTTATTTCAGAGTGGTATTTGAAAAATTAATTGTGCCCTCTTCATGCTCTGGCTCCAAAATAGGAATAGCTCAGGTTTTCATGTATGTAATGAAAAGGAGGACAAAGAGAATCTAATATATACATGCAGATGTGTCTTTTATTTTCTGGGTTACAAACATGGAGGTGGAATTAAGTTGGAGAACAGTAGCATTGGTTACTAGTATTATTTATTATTATTATTATTTATCTGTCTAATACCTATACTCCAAATGGATTTGTTAGATCAAACCACACAAAATAGGCACTAATTGGTTCTAACTTACAAAATAACAATTTTATATAATTCAAACTAGTGGTTTGCTCTTTTGTCTTTATGATTGGACATTGAGTATAAATTCTTTATGATGCTTTATTGCTAAGCAAGTGCATCTGTAACATCACACCATTAAACCAAAGGCATGGAAATGGCCGTCAGATTTCTCCTATAGGTTGATTGTTTCCCTTAGATGATTCCTTTCACCTGTGTAAAAGCTTCCTGGGGAGAGTTCCAATCAAATTCCTGTCACCAGTGGTACAAGTCTTCATGGCAAGCCAAAGAGACTAAAAGCACAATTCTTTTCCTTCATCCAGTCTTGGCATAGGAGTAAGCCCTAAACCCTTAGATTTTTTCAAAAGTCTTTATAAAAATTCAGATCCATCTACATGGGAAGGCTATTTAACCGTGGCAGTCTTCATTTCTATGATGATAAGTTATTGACTTTTGAAAAACAAAAACTCCTATGTAAGGCAGATAAATGTGATTTAAAAAAAAAAAAAAAAACAATCTAGAGAATGAGACTTCTGATCCTGGGCTCATCAGTGCCTTGTTTTATCATGAATATTTTCGTCGCACTTGCTTTATCATGTGCCAGTGACAATCTCCAAGGCATCATTGCTGAGAGTTCATGAAAACCGATGTGTGGCTTTCTAGTTCTAGACAAAGAGCCCAACCATTGCCTATTACCTTGGTCTGATTAACTTTTTTCCAAAAGTAGATGCTACCTGATATTCGTTCATTCCTTCAGAATACCTGAATCCTGTGGAGGAAAACCCTTTTGTTTCTCGGAGAAAAAATGGAGACCTTCAAGCTTTGGATAATCCCGAATATCACAACGCTTCCAGTGGGCCACCCAAGGCAGAGGATGAGTATGTGAATGAGCCACTGTACCTCAACACCTTTGCCAACGCCTTGGGGAATCCCGAGTATCTGAAGAACAATGTACTGTCCGTGCCAGAGAAGGCCAAAAAAGCGTTTGACAACCCTGACTACTGGAACCACAGCCTGCCGCCTCGGAGCACCCTCCAGCACCCAGACTACCTGCAGGAGTACAGCACAAAATATTTTTATAAACAGAACGGACGGATCCGGCCTATCGTGGCAGAGAATCCTGAATACCTCTCTGAGTTCTCACTGAAACCAGGCACTGTGCTGCCTCCTCCACCCTACAGACACCGGAACACTGTGGTGTAAGCTCAGCAGTAGTTGGGAGGTGAAAAGACACACCCGCTCCATTTCCCCACCCCCTCTTTTTCTCTGGTGATCTTCCTTCTGCCCCCAAGGCCAGTAGTTTTGACATTTCCCAGTGAAAGATAGAGAGATGCAATGATAATTATGTGCTTATCTAACTTGAGCATTGGAAGGAGGGACAGAAAGAGAAAGACAGGAGGAAGCACACTTTCTTTTCTCTGCATGGGTTGCTCAGGAGAGTGGGACAGCCAGAGAATGATAAAAAAAAAATACATATATATATATATATATATCAGATAATACTGCCTACTGTCAAACTAGTTTGCAACCCACCAATTTACCTTTCTCTCTTCCTTCGTGCCTCCCTCCCTCCTGCTCTCCCTTCCTTTCCTCCTTCTTTCTGCCTTTCTAGCTTTTCCCTTTCTTCTTTCCTTCCTTTCTTCCTTCACCTTTCCCTCCTTCCCTCTGTTGCTTTCTTCCTTCCTTTACTTGATTTTAAATACAGATGGATGAAGTACTCATGCTATCTGTTCCTGTCTGCAGTAATCCATGAGTGCATATTCAGTGTCCCTGGAAATCTTATTTCCAGTAGAACAAAACACTAGCCATTTCAATAAGCTGATAGTGACTGAGACAGAGAATCCCATTTCTTTCTCCTACGTTTTCTATACTGGCAAGTAAAAATGGCCAACCCAGATTTCATGATTTTTAAATCTCCATCAAATTGATATCCAGTCATTATGTTTGGAAGGCTTTGTGCTTTAAAAAAGAAAAAAAAATTTTTTTGCTCTGGTTCATTCTTTTATATTAGTTTTTCCTCTATTTTTGGATTTTCGTTTCTAATTGTGAAGATATTTACATCAAAGCTTCTTGGCACAATTTATACAAAAAAATTAATATGATGAAGAAGTCACTATTTTAAAAACAGTCTTTAAAATTTGAAGGGAAGGCCAAGATGCCAGGCAAGTGCAGCGTCAAATCTAGCCTTCATGTTCATGCTGCTGCGTGTATGGTCCCCCTGTTCTTTTTGTTCTTTAATATCTTCTCCTCCTCCATAGATGACAGTACTTGAGTGGCAGTTGCTCATTTTAAAGTAGAAAGGTAACTAAGAGGCAGTTCTGTGTGGTTCAGGAAAACTACTGACACTTCCAGGGGTGGTCAAATGGGGAAATCCACAAACTGGAAGAAACACACTGGATTGGGTATGTCTACCTAACAGGCACTCAGAAATGTAGTTTGCACTTAAGCTATAATTTTATTTCTTCTTTTTCTGGACTCCATTTTGGATTTTGAATGAAGCAATATGGAAGCAACCAGCAAATTAATAAAGTACATTTTTAACAAGATGAGATAAAGACAGACTGAAAATGCCAACCAAATTAGGACTTTGGAACCGTATCCAGGGATTATGGTGAGAGAGCCAGCACATTATCTACATATAAGATCATATTTGCTACATCAAGTAATTTGTTCAGTTTATATGCTTCACATGAAGGAATGCAAGTTAAGGATTGGCTTGAATTCTGTGGAATTTCTAGTATGAGACTTTATTTATATTGAGTAGAAGGTAACTCTTTGCACATAAATTAGTGTAATAAGAATAAAAACAAACATTTACAGCTTATGAGTAGGACCTTCGGTCAAAGTTTGTAAATAAATATGAAAAATCATTTCATGCAATAATCTTATTACCTGGAAATATTAATCTTTTGCTCCTTTATGTCATATTTCTTTTTCTTCACATATTGCAGCCTAGTTCTAGAACCATCCTTATTCTGTTTCATTGTAAGAGCATCTACTAAGTGAAAATGAGTGATGAAAGTTGAGTCTCCAGGAAAACAGAGCCTTATGTTAGTAATTAGGAAAATTGGATACACGTTTCTCTTTTCCACAAAATTTTGCTTCAAGTCATTTAAATTTTAAAAGTTATTTCTTTCTAATGCGAAAACATTAGGAGCAAATAAGTATCAGTAACCTTAAGGGAATCAATTGCAATAAAAATCTGTATTACTAATATGGAGAGAGTTTAAAGGGAAAAAATATAAAGAAATCTATGTTTCTACCTACTATGAAAAACATAAATCTATCCACCAATCCAAATCTAAGTTATTCAACTACTGTTTATTTAGAATCTACTAAAAGCACTGTGTTAAAGGAGGAATAATCAAATGTGTGGAATGTCTCCCCCTACTTCAAAATTTTATAGTCTAGGGGACTTATATAGAATGACATTTTAGTTTCTCCATGAGTTCAAGGAACTAGGTTGTATGAACGATTTTGTGAGCAACTTTACAAATTCAGGTGTTTAGTAAAAAATATCCTGTAAACTCATTTGGGAAATGATTCAAACATCCTTCAAATTATTGAAGTGGACATACTGAATAGTTGCAGTGTTGCCATCCAAATAAAAACAACTCAGCCAGGACATTGCATCCCAGGCTAATTAACCAATCTAGATTGCAGCTTTACCTTTAACTCAATAACCTTTGATGATCTTTGGCCAAAATCCTGGGAGATGTTGGGATTGGTCTGTTCTTATGCTATGAGAAGTGAAGAATGAGCTGGAGGAGGAGAGCAGTTTATGAGATCTCTTCTGTTGAAGTCTAATCACTAACTTCCCAGGGATAAAGACTCACCAGTGACTCAGGAGCCACCATCTAATAGCTTACAGCTTTCCTGCGCATTTGGAGGAGTCTCAAGCAAAAGGAGATCTGATATCAGTATTTATGAAGAATTGAACATTAGCCTGTCATTCTACACTGCATAAATCTGACTCAAGTTTTCTCAATTTCGTCTTTTCATTGATAGTATTCATATGGCTTCTATTGGCATTAGAAAGCAAAGTTACTTAATTTGGTAAAGAAAAAAGATAGTATTTTAGCTATTAATATAATAGACATATATTCGATGAATGTAGTCTGCTTCCTCTAAAGCCAAAACACCTACATTAGGTAATCTTCCCCTAAAACCTACGGATTGGTGCAAGTATAATTTAAAATCCCCCCAAATGCTTCGCAGTAGTACCACTTTATCATTCATTTTGAATTATTTCTATAATATAGACTTGATTTCAATTGTTTGGAATTTTCTTCTTTGTTTTACTTTTGTGTCCAGAAACACATTTGAGAGTGTGTAAGAGGAATAAAGGGTTTCCTTTGCTCCAGACAATAATTTATTTATCCAGAAAAGGAAAAATTTAAAAATGCCAGTTGAAACTAGCAAAGTGCTTTGTGGTATCAGAACACAGACATCCATGGTATCAATGGATATATGCAGAACAAAGTATGTAAACTTGAGAAGCATATGCTCTTGGCTTTTTGAATAGTGTCAGCAGCATGGATTAGGAAAAGATTCTTTCTCCAGAAACAGCCTTGAAATAGCATGAAAACCAGTGCAAAATTTAAATTCCCTTAAAATGCACGAACTGAAAGACTTTCTTCAGAGATCAGGAAGAAAGACTGAGTTGCTACAACTTGCAGAAAGAAATAGTGTTTTTCTCAGTGTTGTGATTGATATGTGTGCCAGTACCTTCTGAAGGAAACACATGGTATGGGGGTGGCACATAGTTCCATGCTAACAAGAAGAGAGAATAAAAACATTGTGAGGCTCTGCTGATAAATGCTATGTTGGAGGGATGATCAGTGTACTTCCTGAAGTGTCAAGTAGGAAAAGAAAATTTAAACAGTTTCAGCCGGAAAGGGAAGGATGTAAATACAAGTGTTTTTTTAGAGCTATCTAACATTTCTTTAAAAACTTGAATTTTTCATCCATTTGTAAGTGTTGATTATTTAACTAGTATATGTAGGTCATAAGGTAATGGAAAAGGTGATTATGAAAGCATGTATATATAAGTGGACAGAACTGTGATACTGTTGAAAGATGTAGATTTAGTTAGGTTATTGGATGTTAAATGATTTTAATATTAGTAAATAAATCAAGTTAGGAAACTAACCATAAAGCATATGTAGCACAATAAAATTCAGGCTATGAAAATGTGGGTTGGATTTTGCCTAATTAAAAAAAATATATATATATGTTTAAATTTGTCATTTAGAATTATTTGTTGGGTTTAGCTGAAAGTAGGCATATGTGGCTCCAATTGTGAAAACTTGCTTTAAAGCTCCACAGTTAAAATTTTCTTATCCTCTTATTTATCATTTTCTAAATGTATTAAGTACAAGGAGAATTTTCTTCTGTATTTTTAGTTTGTTTTGTAAATACCACCTTGTAGCTTTTAACAGGCAAGTATGTTATATGTGACTTCAAGCGGTCTTAAAAACAAAGCAAAGGAAATGAAATAGTTCTATTACCTTATGCAGAGACAAAAAAGTGATGTCATTTAGAAAGCAAAATATATTTAATTTGTGACTTCTACTTTCTTTTCCCATCATACTTTGTTGTTTCAAAAACCAATAAGGAATTCATTAACAATTTTTCTGATAAATACATGCTAAATCAAGCTTTCTTTCAGCCTTCAGTTTTTAGACTGATGATTTGCTTTGGGAAAAATGAGGATTTCAGGTATACAAACTTCTACGTGTTAAAAAGCCAGAGAAGCCAAGCTGTACAGCATACGTTACCAACAGAGGGTCTTACTGGGTCTCTCTGTCTGCACACCAAGTTGAAGGGCAGACTTGTCACCTTGTAAGCACAGAAGGGCAGACTATGTCTCCTACTTTCCATTTGCTTAAAAATAAATAACATTATGCAGACATAGATAAGATGATTTTAAAGGGTCACTATCAGTGGAGACCCCATTCTTACTAATATTACAACAGAGTCAGGTTTTATTCTTTCAAGTAGAATTCACAGAAATTTTCTTAATGCAGAGATGCCTTTGCAAAAGGAGCTGTCTCTTTATTGTCATGAACATGAAGCACTTGCGAGCATCGTGTTTGGCCCAGAGCCCTTGTGTTTACCTGGATAGATCTAACACCATGGGCTTCTGTGTTTCTTTCATTTAAATAAAGATCTCTAAAGCAGTAGAAATTCCAAACGTTCTGTTCAATTACCACTGATTTTGTAGAGGGGCAAAAATGTAGGATGCGTCACTTCGGCAGGCGCCTGCCTCATTCCATTCCCAACAAGGTGATACTTTGGGCAGAAGGAATAGCTTCTCTTCTAGTCTCATGATGAAAAGGCTTTAAGCCCCAAAATTTCATAGGATATTGACCTGCCTCCTGTGGAAAACACTCAGCTTTACAAGAAAGGGTTACCTTGTTAAGAATCATAGAAAACTTTACTTCTTTCTGAAATTTAAAGGAAAATAGCATCCTCACTTTTTTTCTCATTGGCACAATGTTCCCCATACTTCTCATTTTCTACCACCGTAGTTCACAGCGGCTCTCCTGGCACAGTCCCTCTTTTAAGCCATAATGGACCCCTGTGGTCCCACACCCTACTCTGTGAAATCCTGACTTGGATTTTGCCCTCAAATGTCTGATTTTTCCATAAAAGAACCTATCGATTTGGATATTGTTTAAGTAACTTCTCAGATAAATTACTGCACAGAGAATACATTTGTGTGTTGAAGTTGTTTTGCCATGAAGATCGAATTCTCTTATATGTCTTCTCTATAGGAATTTGACATGAGGTAGCCCTGGGATGAGTCTCAAAACTCATATGTACGCACATGTTCTTCTGAGTCTTGGGTTTAGTCTATCCATAAAAATTATGTCCATAACCGAGGAGTAAGTTTTTGCCTGCAAATTAACGTAATTACTTTATTCATCTTATATAATTTCTGGTTGCAAATATTTTATAGCTACTGTATTTATTTTTTTCCTGAATGAGGAGTCTTTGCGGTGAAGGTTGTTCATCTTTGACAACCTCTTGCAACTTTCGTTTTCTGGATTATACATCCGTCTAACAAATATACAAGAGTGCAGTTTCGCTTTAATGAAACTGTATGTCATCTAATAGAATGCCATTCTTTCTCTACCTGAGCTCTGGAAGGATATTTTTCTTTGAATACTCCAGGGAATTTCCCCCATTTCATGAGAGTGGTTACATTTGTACAAATACACAAATATCAAAAAAACAAAGCTTCATAACTTCAGGCAATAGTCTAACCTGTCCAGACCACTTTGCCTTTACTGTTATTTTTGCCCTTGATGTGTAGAGGTTTCACCCAGGCCTGTCGCCCTTTTGAAGGAAAACAAACCATACCGCCTAGATATTGACATAGACCTGATTTTTCAAACATCATTCCTGGATATTTTAGTTCACGGTGGGGTTGTACCTTTTCTCCTAATGTGGCAGTCATGTTTCCTGTATATTTCTGGATCGCTCAGGGGCTGGGAGGGGGGAGTGAGGGAACTACAACCATAGCACTCCAAGAACCCTTTTGGAATTACTCCCGTAATCACACTACAAAAGTTATTTTCTAAATGTAGATATGTAAGCTGTTGTTTTAAAGTAAGGTACTTTGAAATATGTAGCATAAACTGGTACTGCTGTTAAATGGGTCGATTATTAAACTGAGCAGCTGTGTGCGGGCAGCTAACTTTGAATGCATATCTCACTGGCTGGTGTGTCTCCATCTGTATGGTGAGCCACGGGGATTGCACATGCTTTGACTAGCGGTTCATACCTTTCCTGAGCTTCATTAGAAGAAGATCAACGTGCAGGACAAATCACAGCACAAAGTCAAAACATGTCACATTCAAGTTTCTCTCAAACACTCATCTCATGCATGCATCAAAGCAGTTGACTAAGGTCTGTTTGGGTGAAAAAGGGAGAAATTTTACCCAAAAGGCAGAGTTATGTTCATTTCCTTATTTTCTTAACTTGTAAACAGAAAACAAGGCCTCTCTCTCTTGTGAAGTATCTTCAAAGGACAGAGGTGTAAAAGTAACTTGCTGGTAAGCCATCAATCTTTCATTTAAATCCCAGCATTCAAAGTTAGCTGCCTTTTTGAAATATACAAACAAAAATACTACTGTATGTTTGAAAATGTGAATAGTATTTTTATAGCTTGTTAAAGACATGGCTAGTTGCATTTGTAAATAAGGATAATGTTGCTTTGATTTTCCTTTGTGAACATCTTTATTTGGAATATAATTGTCTCTAGGGTTGATTTGTATATAAGTAATTGGCTTGTGATTGTTTCTTTTTGGTTGGAAGTTATCATTTTGACATTACTTGTGATTCTGTGTTTAGCACTATCGTGATGTGCCCAACCTCTGCACTCGCTTACACAATAGGATATGCCAATTGTGTGTGGTGTAATGTTATTTTATTTTTTTTTCTATTTTATTGATGAAGGATTATGCACTTAACACATACTAACTTTTTTAATGTTAGGTATATTTTTAGTATAATTTCCCTTATTCATTCTTCTCCAACCCTTTACCCCCTTCCCTTTCCTACCCCCCATTTCTGTTGTTATTTGAGAATGAGGGAGAAACAGTATTTTAAATTTATGTAATTAGGCTCTTTGGTTAATTCTCAAGGATCCTCTTTTGGCTCTTGGGAAAGAATTGTACCTGTGCAAGGCAATTATAGAATGCGAACTGCTTTGCCTCATTCCATACCGATCATCCCAGCTGAACAATTTGGAAACTGTTCTGCCTTTTTGTTACATGAATCTGTCAGAAATATATTTTTAATTTAATATAAATGAAATTCAATAAAATACGAAACAAATGTTCTCGTCTGTGTCAGAAATTTGTTATAAGGAAAAAACCAATGGGAGAAAAGGAAGGTTTGTGCTGGAGTTAGCAATCTGAAAATGTGAAAATGGGTTTATTTGTGCCCATACTTATGGATCTCATTAATTATGCTTCAGAAACCCTTGGTTGTTTGGGCTATATT